>JAJIBD010007940.1:0-89083 GCA_021461705.1 Cryptotis parvus
GACTTCTTTCTCGTCACAACTCCACCCAGGAGACCAGACTATCACAGCCCGGCTAGCGGTCGCAGTGGTTCATCAATAATTGCTTTATTTAGTGGTGACCACAAGAGTATGCCACCCACACGGCAAGCCTGGCAAGCTGCTCGTGTTGTATTTGATATGTCAAATACCAGTAATATTCATATTAGGTCATTCCCATGACCTAATATAATGGCTTGAGGCTCTTTATGTTCTTGGAGCAAGCAGATGCCTTTGGGTTCTACTAGCATGAGACAGGACATATGGAGATATTACTGGTGCCCGCTCTAGCAAATAGATGATCAACGGGAAGATAGTAATAGATAGTGATAGTGATAGTGATTTGGCATATCAAATACGACACAGGTAGCTTGCCAGGCTCTGCCGTGAGGGTAGCATACTCTTGTAGTCATCTCTAAATCCAGCATTTATTGATGAACCGGATTTAAAAAAAGACTGCAGCAGGGTGGATCTCGATGAGCCGGGCTGTGATAGGCTGGTCTGCTGGGTGGAGTTCTGACGAGAGAGAAATCTGGATGTGGAAAATGGAGGCCCTCATGGAGTGGGGGGTCATCTGGCTTGTTTGCGAGGCTCTGCTGGGGTGGCGGGCCAGGGCTAGAACCTGCAACCCTGCCGGGCACCTCGTGAGTGGCTGGGCACAGGGAGATCCAGTAGCAGCTCTGCCTCATGTCTGTGAGTCTCTGAGAGAGACTCACATAAAAGTAATTTTTAAAATTTAAAATATTTAATTTTGAAATTTTAATTTTTTTTAAATTTTTAAAAAAATAAATGCTCGAGATTAGAGGTGACTATAGTAGTATCCACCCGCACAGCAGAGCCTGGCAAGCTACACATGTCTTATTATATAAGCCAAATACCAGTAACAATTATAGACCTCATGTGGTAGCATGGGAGAAAATATTTATACCAGCTACCATAGAATATATGGTGACATACTCTGCCACATAAAGTCATGGAGTCAAACTTCTCTTGCCCCCTTATCTACAAAGTGGCCTGTAGGAGATAACTCCAGGCAAGGTGCAGAGGCTCCGTGCAACAGTGTCCTGCAACAGAGTAGTAATATCAACAACAGATCTGTAAAAATCTGTGAACATCGTTATAGCTGCTGGAAAAGGTTATTGCTTCAGAAGGTGCCTCCCAGAAGTATGTGAGGGTGGTGGTCAAAACTCCTAAAGTCGTCCTCTACCAAAGTGCTCCCATCCAGGTTCTCCACCTGCTGCTCAATCCTGTCCAACACGGCAGAGACCTGTTGGTCCATGGCAATCAGGTATATGCCAGAGCTTTAGTCACCTGGGCCATGTTCTCGGTCGCCTCCTCCGTCATCCTGGCTATGTGCACCTCGGAGGTCAGAGTGTCCCGCTGGGAAGCATGTGCAGCCAGTTCATGCCTTTCATTCTTCTTGGGGACGGCATTCTTGGCATACATGAGCATAAACTTTGAGTCCTTATGCACGGTCATCTTCACTCTGACCTTAGAGTCCTTCATCCTCTCTCCTTGGCAAGCACCTCTAGCCACTCTGTTGCGAACTTCGGTAACAGGATGTTGTTCCTGGCTGGTGGGGCAGTAGCCGTGTGGGGAGGACAGGGACTGGGGGTCAGTCGATGGGGCGCGGTGAACTGAGCACTGTTGAGCTCCAACTGTGGACTGGCTGGAACTTGAGTCACTGGGCAGAATTGAACTTTCGAAGATGAGACACAAGTCCATGGTCTTGTGTAAGGTCAGCCCTTGCCCATAATATGTAGAATTTGGCTCACAGTTTTGTTCCAAGGAACCAACTGGTGTGTTCTGGGGGGTGATTTTAGCCATACTTAGACACCTTGCAGTGACTAGCTCTTTTCTAGATTTCTGAAGAAGCTTCAAAAACATGGAGAACCTCAAATACCAAACAACTGACTGTTGGGCGAGATGTGGTTGGAGAAAACTGCACCCCTGATGTTGGAGGAAAACTTCCTGAGTCTCAGCACAGGGTTGATACAGACCTTGGTATTGACCCTTGACACCTGAGATCCTCAGGGTTCCCATCCATGCTGAAGCTCGGAGGAAGAATGAACGCTTGCATGCAGGGCAAGTCCCAGACTGACACCAGGGAGGGCGGTGACTGGCTTCTCTGAATGAATGAGGTTCCATCTCTTCTGTTGGGTGCCGAGACATTCCCCAAGGCTGAAGTTGGTCCAGGTAGCTGCCAGGTCAGGGTGTGCTGTTCTGTGGGTGTGGAGTGTTGTAGCTACTGATGTTGTGGGGTCTGAGTGGTCTTGTTTCTGCACTCAGGAGGTCTGAAGCCCTTACCGAACCGCCAGGGGTGCTGGGCGTGCCTGGTACCCCAACCTCTGTACCGAAACGTTTTTTGCCTCTGCACGTCCAGCAGAATTTGTTTCTGGTAGATATGGCAATGTCCCAAACTTGCATCCTTCTTGACTCATCAGTAAAAGTGCTCGCTGGCCACTGGATTCTTCGCTAGCTCTTCTGGACTACCTGTCACACAGTAACTGGTCCTGTCGGAAGCTTCGCTGAGGGAAACAGCAGTGCCCCTCTCTAGCTACCCCTCGCCCCGGGCTTTGGCATCTGACTGATGCTGAAGTGGAAGGACAGGTACCACCGCATGTTGGGCCTGTCTCCACTCCCTTATCTGATCTCACTCACTGTTCAGGTTTCAGAAGTCCCGTCCAAACTTCCATGACCTGACACGCGGCCGGGGAAGCTGGAACTCGGCTCTCCCCAGGCTCAGCTGACCATGGGGCTCCCAGGAGGACAGATGGGTTTTTTGGAGTGGGCCCATCACCTCTGGAGGGTCCCCGAAGCAGCTGGATGAGACTCGCCCACCACAGTAGCCACCACCTTCGCTGTCTGGACGCTGCAACATAATCAGCCCACCTCAAGACCAGATTAACCAAGCAAAACGAAGTTCGAGCCCAAGTAGGCAGCTCCCAGAAGTGGGAATCACTGGGAATTCGTCAGATGGAGCCGGGGTCGGCCCTACCCCCCCTCCATTTTGGCCGAGCCTCATGGCCCCCACCCAGGAGCTGCCTTGGGGAGACCAGCCATAGCATGCGGGGGCCTCACATGCGGCTGGGAAAGCTGGAACTCGGCTCTCCCTAGCTCGGCTGACCATGGGGCTCCCAGGAGGACAGATGAGTTTTGGGAATGGGCCCATCACCTCTGGGGAGTCCCAGAAGCAACCGGATGAGACTCGCCCACCACACTAGCCGCCACCTTCTCTGTCCAGATACTGACCATGAGGCCCCCTAAGTCGCCCTGCCACTTGTGGCCGCGCTGGTCCATCAAACTAGTGGAAACAGTTATGTCCTTTAATGCACTGCATTCTACGATATGTAGGAAAGGTGGTGGGAGGGAGAGATAGAGAGGAGAGAAATGACATACAGAACCCGACAAGTAGTTGAGGTGTGGGAGGGGGAGGGAGGTGGGGACATTGGTGATGGGAGATGGGTTTGGGTGGAGGGGTTGGGTGTTGGAACACTGTGGAACCAAAACTCTACATGAGCTGAGGGAAACAGCAGTGCCCTCTCTAGCTACCTCTTGCCCCTGGCTTTGGCATCTGACTGATGCCGAAGTGGAAGGACGGGTACCATCTTGCAATTGTATGTCTAAAAGTGGTGTAATATGGGGCCGGAGCAATAGCCCAGCGCGGTAGGGCCAAAAAAAAAAAAAAAAGAAGAAGAAAAAAGAAGAAAGTCCCTGCAAGCTCAACTTTGTTTTCCTTTCCCCTCAGAGCAATCTGTCTATGTACACCAGCATTTCAGGGTAAGGGCAGCTCTGCTGCCTTTCATAAAGCCTCCACCCATCTGGCCTGACCCAGCGTGGCACTCCAGGCTGGCAGGTGAGCAGAGAGGTGTGATGCCACAGTGGCAGAAAGGAAGGTGCAGGCTGTCCTCCTCCCGGCCAGCTGCTAGTTCTCAGGAAGGCCTCGATCCCCAGGTGGTCAGCGGAAGTGTGGGCACCTAGGATCTGCACCCACTACTCACCTGGCATTCTACTGCTGAAAATAAAGGATTCTGCCTGTAGCACACCTGGAGATCCTCCTCCTGTGCTCAGTTTGCCCTCGGTCATGTTCTCGGTCTATGATAGGCTGGCCTCAGCCTATCATAGCCCAGCTCATCGAGATCAACACTGCTGCAGCCGTTTTTAAATCCGGCTCAGAACTCCACCCAGGAGACCAGCCTATCGCAGCCAAGGTTCATCGAGATCCACCCTGCTGCATTCTTTTCTAAATCCAGCTCAGGTATGCTGATCCAGAGGCTTAGAGACATGGGGCAGAGCTGCTACTGACTCTCCCTGTGCCCAGCCGCTCATGCGGCACCCAGGAGGGATGTGGGTTCTAGTCCTGGCCTGCCACCCCAGCAGAGCCTCACAACAAGCCAGGCGACAACCCACTCCTTGAGGGGCCTCAATTTTCCACATCTGGACTTCCCCCTCGTCAGAACTCCACCCAGAAGATCAGCCTATCACAGCCCGGCCTCCGTGGCCGCAAGCGGCTGCGCGGTTCATCAATAAATGCTGGATTTTGAGATGACTACAAAGAGTATGCTACCCGCCACGGCAGAGCCTGGCAAGCTACCCGTGTCGTATTTGATATGCCAAATACCAGTAACAATTATAGACCTCATTCCCATGACCTGATGGAATGGATTGAGGTTCTTTATGTTCCTGGAGCAAGCAGGTGCCCTTAGGCTCTACTTGCATGAGACAGGTCATATGGAGATGTTACTGGTGCCCACTCGAGCTAATCGATGATGAACGGGGAAGACAGTGACAGTGATACAGTGATGTTCTCGGTCAAACTCCATGACCCTGGCCACCTACTCTTTGGAGTCCACAGTGCCCACGTGGATGCCGGTGCAGCTGCTTCAGGCCTTTTTGCACTTGCGAATAGCATTCTCAGCGCCGCACTCACCACGCTCGTGGTGAGACTCATCTTAGCACACTCACATGCACGCGGTGAGACTCACAGATGGCATTCTCAGTGCACACTCACACGCTCGTGGTGAGACTCATCTTAGCACACACTCACATGCGCACGCGGTGAGACTCACAGACGGCTTTCTCGGCACACACTCGCACACAATTGGGTGAGACTCAGAGATGGCATTCTCGGCACACACATGTGGGTGAGACGCCGTGGATGGTATTCTCTGCACACTGCTGCACATGTGGGTGAGTGGTGAGTCTCATGGATGGCATTCTCAGTGCACACTTGCGTATACATGGGTGGGATTCCTGTGCTCAGTGACTTGCCTCTACCTGCCTGTCCCTTCATGGTCCCTCCTGTCGTGGGCCTTGTGTCTGGGTGCTGCTCTCCCTGATGCAGTAGTCCAGAGAGCATGTGCAGGAGGGCTGGGGCCTTCCTTCGGACGGCATACTTGCTCTCCCTGATGCGGTAGTCCAGAGAGCATGTGCAGGGAGAGCTGGGGCCTTCCTTCCGGACGGCATACTTGCTCCCCTGATGCGGTAGTCCAGAGAGCATGTGCAGGAGGGCTGGGGCCTTCCTTCGGGACGGCTTCGCGCACACACTCGTCGTACTCTTCTTCTGCAGTGCCTTCTTCAGTCTGTCCTGTCGGCCTTGTAGTCCTCCATCTTCTTGGCCAGACTCTGTAGCTGCATTGAGTTGAACTTCAACCGCAACAGGGTTTCCTCCGTGGCTAGTGGGACAGCGGCTATTTAGTATAGAAAATCTCTTCAGCGGCTGGAGAGATAGTACAGTAGGGAGAGTATTTGCCTTACATGCAGCCAAGCCGAGTTCGATCCCTGGCATCCCCTATGGTCCCCCGTGCACCACCAGGGAGTAAACCTGAGCAGTGCCAGGTGGGACCCAAAGAGCAAATTAAGAAAAAAAATTTAAATACTCTTCAGCATAAAGAGACCACGGCCTAATCCTGTTAGCTTATAGGAGCATGCACAAGTTAGCCTTAATTGGATCACTCAGGGCAGTTAATGACACCCTACCTTTGGGTGTGGGATTCCGGGAATAGTGGTTGACTGGAAGGCAAAGGCCTGGGACAGGAAGAGAAACCAAAGAACATCCGTGTCCTTGAAAGAGGACCCAGATCAATTGATGGAGGCCGTATTCTATACCCCTCACATTCACTGGGGGTAACTGTGCTAGTCACACTAAGTTTGGGGAAGACAGAGAAGCCGAAACCCCGTAGGCTGCTGGCAGAAGCTGACGCAGCCGCTGCCAAGTTCTTTGTTGGTTTCTCAATGTTAGGCTGTCGCTACATAATCAGAAAGCAACTCCCGTCCTTAACCATGTGGTGATGTCTCTGGAGATGTTGTATCCTGGCCTAAAAAAGAACAAACACGGGCTCCTAGGGTGTGGATTATTAGTCTAGATACAGGTAAGGCCTTCTGTTCCTGGACTTGGAGTCTTTAAAGAGATTTGGGAAGGGCCGGAGCGATAGCCCAGCGGGTAGGGCGTTTGCCTTGCATGCGGCTGGCCTCTGCCGGCCTGGGTTCGATCCCCAGCATCCCATATGGTCCCCCGAGCACCGCCAGGAGTAATTCCTGAGTGCAGAGCCAGGAGTAGCCCCTGAGCATTGCCGGGTGTGACCCAAAAAAGGCAAAAAAAAAAAAAGAGTAGCCCCTGAGCATTGTCGGGTGTGACCCAAAAAGCAAAAAATAAATAAATAAATAAATAAATAAATAAAGAGATTTGGGAAATTTTATACACCTCTGCTTCCAACCTTCTAGGTTGCTCCAGGCACAGTTCAAAAACCAATTCAATTATACTTGAACTGAGGTATATCCAGGGGCAGAATGGGCCTCGATCATTCTATGTAATCAGAATCTCCTAACAGGAGGAGGAGGCAAACGAGGCTAGAAGGTGTCATAGCTAGGCGTGGATATTGTGTAAGACATGTCAGCCCTTTCTCAAAGATCCCACTTTCTCCCCACACTGCAGGAAATTGAATTAACTTTCAGTTTCCTTTCATCTCCCATGTTTTTATAAAGAAGACCTCAGGTGGTATCAGCTTCTGCCAGCTCTCTGCCACTGGTAAGCCAGAGTGATGTTTATGGGGGCTCTCCCTGGCACTAGCTCTGTGGATGTAAGGAAGCTGTAGCTTAGTTCTATATATCCGTAAACAGTTCTCCCCCGTCTCTACCGCTATTCTCACCTAGGGGTAGAGATTCAAGTTGCCTTCCTGAAAGAAGTTCATCACCTCTTTTGTGCCATCTCCTGTAGCTTGTTGAGGTTATAACGACTGCTAACTACCTGAGTCCAGGTATATATCAGTGTGGCCGTGTCCTTCGTTTCTTGTTCTTGGAAAAGCTATTGCAATGTTTTGTCTTTAACAGGACAGGATAAAGGAAATGGTTTCTTATCAACTCTTTCCCCCAGAATGACTTGGTTTTATGGCACAACCTTAAGGCATGGTTTCTCCAAGAAAAAAAAAGCTTCTATCCATTCAGATGTGGGCATATGCTATGTTCTGGCTTGTAGAAAACTTTCAGAAATTAAGCCTGACCTGCTGTTTTCCCACTCTTTTTTCCCTACTCATGCACTGGGTGGAAGACCTGGAGAAGACTGAAGATAACCTTCATATGCAGGAAGCCCAAGTCCCAGGCCAGCCCCCCCTCAGACTAAGCAGTGATGTCAATTGAGAAGGTCTTAGCTTGTTAAAGATGGCTCGTTTGCCCCTTACTAATAAACCCTGCGGTCTGTTGAGGAAATTACTATTTTTTTTATCTTCGGTAACTGGCCACCTCAGTCTTCAACATTAGCCATTAAATGCAATTTCAATGTGGTGTTTAAGCCTTAAACCAACTTGAGAGCCTTTGAGAACCTTTGGAAGGTGGGTGTGGGATTTCTGGGCATGTAGAAGTATCCGTGAGGCAGGCTCAGGGAGGGAAGAGATGTGGCGGCCACTGCCAGCTTCTTTGCTTTGTCTAAAGCAAGAAGGGGAAGCTGGACCAGCGTGGTCCATCCATCCACACCCATTAGTCATTTCCAAGCTCCAGGCACAAAACAGACTGTGGGTTCTGTGAAACTGACTGACGCTCGTACTGCAGCCTGCAGAGCAAGGACAGACCGTTCTCTGGACGCCCCTTTCGTCTGGCCTTCACTTAGTGCTCCAGAGGAATTTATTGCATTGCCTTTGTTCCATGTGTAACTCCAGACAAAAAGACTGTCAGCATTCACAGAGGCATGCCTCAGGTCCCCCTGCTCTGAGATGCTCACTGCCTCCACCATAATGGTACCTGACTCATAGGCCTACGTCACTCCACTCTTCTCTTCTCCAAGGGAATGACACATAAGTTCAAGATTCTAGATATTACTTTTACTTCCTGTTGCTGGGTTACTATGGAAGTACACACAGATCTAGAAGTTTCTCTGTCCACCCATATTAAGATAAACAAATGTGAGCTGATGCCTGCTATTCTAAACTAGAATCAGTGTTCTAGTGTTTTCTTGGCACGTGTCGCATAGAATACGTATGGAGCTCATGAGCCAGGTGTTAACCAGTGTCTGATCAGAGAAGATGTTGGGAAGAACACTAAGCAACTCACATGTCTAATTAACATTCTCAGCCCCTTTTAAAGTAGATGCTACAACATTTTCACACCTGAAAACTGACTGAGGCAGTGAAGTGTTTGAGGCAAATGTTAATCCCCCAAATCTTTAAAACCTACAGGGATATGAAACATGTATTTCTTTTACAGTTGAAGAAAATGAATCCTAAAGGCTATTAGGCCAGGCCGCACCTTTCTCCAATCCAGGAGCAAGTCTGTGGATCTACTCTGCCTGGTTCTGCAACTGTTATTATGAGGCTATCTTGAATGTATAAACCTGAAAGGTGTGTAGTGATCCATGAAGCTGCCTTATCTTTTGCATTGCTTTGTAGAGAGCTTCTAGTCAAGAAATGACAAGAGACCTGCAGTAAAACATAAGTAAAACGTTTTTTTTTCTTCCTGGCTGCTGAGCAAGAAATTAATGAATTAGCCACAAAACTAAGTAAATCTTGGGGCTTAGTCCTTCTCCATATTGAGAATTTACATGGAACAAAACTGATTTCCAATTTCAGACTTTAAAAATGAGGGGCCGGGGCGATAGTTCAGTGGGTAGGGCGTTTGCCTTGCATGCGGCCGGCCCATGCCGGCCTGGGTTTGATCCCCGGCATCCCATGTGGTCCCCTGAGCACTGCCGGAGTAATTCCTGAGTGCAGAGCCAGGAGAAACCCCTGAGCATTGCCGGATGTAACCCAAAAAAAATTAAAAACAAAAAAGGGAGATAATATAATGGGACTTTATTCATACTTAATGCGGATGTTTGGATGTTTTCTGTCAATGTTTTGTGGTCTGGGCTGCTATTGAATGACCTTTTAGAGTCAATGTTGTCAGGTGAATTTTTTTTTCTTTTTGCTTTTTTTGGGTCACACCCAGCAATGCTCAGGGGCTACTCCTGGCTCTGTACTCAGGAATTACTCCTGGCGGTGCGCGGGGGACCATATGGGACACCGGGGATCGAACCCCGGCCGGCACAGGCCGGCCGCGAGCAAGGCAAACGCCCTACTCGCTGGGCTATCGCTCCGGCCCCTAGTCTTTTTATTTTTTTTTTTGGGTCAGGTGAATTTTTAATATTTTTTACAGGTTGCCTGTGGAAGGTCAGGGAGCTGAAACCACCCACTCAACATTGCAGGTGCATTATTAGGAGAACTACAAAAGACTACAATAAATATGCCTGCGTAGGGGGCAAGTGTTAGGGTTAGGGTGGAGGCAAGGTTCATACAAGAGGACACTGGAGAATGTGCCACGACTGGGGAACGTGATGTGGCTGGTGAACGTGCTGCTGAGCACCTCACCTGCAGGAGCCAGAAGGACGCCCGAGGAACCGTGCAGGTGTTGCCCGCACCCCGAGCACCCCCTGTGCAGACCCTCCCACTCTGCTGAGATCAAGCCCCACGGCTCCCATCAACAAAGAGCCCTCTGTGACCTAAGCCCCTGGGGGGACAGGACACACCCGAAGCAGCCCTTTGTTCACAGTCAGCAACTCTCTCCCTGGTAGAAAGTGGCCGCTGGCCACCGTGGATGGCTCAGACCTGGCCCCCTTGTCCCAGCTCACTGGCAGGTGTCCTTGAGGCTGGGTATGAGGCTGGCAGAGGGCCAGGGTCCCCCAGCGCCACCCTGCTGCTTCTTGGGCTCTGGGTGGTGCTGGCTCCGGTCCGCTGCTCTCCAGGCCGGCCCTCCTGGCGCTACGTGTCCTCAGAGGTGGTGGTTCCTCGGAAGGAGCTGCACCATGGCAAAGGCGTCCCCATCCCGGGCTGGCTCTCCTACAGTCTGCGTTTCGGGGGCCAGAGACACGTGATCCGCATGAGACGCAAATCGCTGTTCGTGCCTGGCCGCTGCTGCTGCTGACGCAGGACAACCAGGGCACCTTGCAGACAGACTACCCCTTCATCCCCACTGACTGCTACTACCTGGGCTACCTGGAGGAGACGCCCCTGTCCATGGTCACTCTGGACACGTGCTACGGGGGTCTCAACGGCATCATGAAGCTGGACGACCTCACCTACGAGATCAAACCCCCTCAAGGATTCCCGGCGGTTCGAGCACGTGGTTTCTCAGCTGGAGGCAGAGGCTCAGGCCACGGGAGCCACATCTCTGCCAGGGGAAAAGGAGGACCTGGAGCTCCTGCTCCCTCAGCTGGTCAGCACACCCCCCAGGCTGTCGTCCCAGCTGTACGCTTCCCACCACGGACACATCAGGGGGCTCTTCATGAGCTCCTTCTCCACATACACCCTGTTCGGAACGTGACCGAATGCGCAAGGTTCCTGGTCAGAATTAGCAGCCTGATAGACACCTTCCTACGGGCATCGATCTCAGACTCTACGCCTACATCTTGCTCATCTTTAACACCAAGGACCCAGCCCAGATGGATGACCACCGCGTGCCCGGAAGTGCATTCCATACCTACTACAGGTATTACGTATACCTGGAACTGTTCCCTGATGCGGGCTTTATAGTGATAGCAGGAGAGCCATTAAAGCGAGCCTTCTTACCCAGGGCACATGCTATTTGTAAGGACAACAATCTGGTCATGCTTGGTCACGGGGAAAGACACTTTTTATTACTTTCTATTACAGCCACCAATCACTTGGGCAGAGTCATCGGTCTGTATTATGACACTCCAGAGTGTGTTTGTCAGAGAAGAAGCACCTGCCTCATGTACAGGTACCCTGAGATGACAGATTCCTTCAGTAACTGCTCCTTCGCACACCTGGGGACCCTCTTTTATGACTCCTATGGCAAGTGTATGTTCAGCAGCATCATGGCGCACCCGAACAGAACCCTGGCACAAGATCGCTGTGGAAACGGCATAGTGGGCCGATGGGAGGAGTGTGACTGTGGCTCGCTCAAAGAATGTTCCCTTGACGCGTGCTGCACGAGCGAGTGCAGATTCTCTCCCGGAAGCCAGTGCCAGGTGGGCGCCTGCTGTGAGAAGTGCAGGCACGCCCCTGCAGGCACCCCATGCCGACCCACCATGAACATCTGTGACCTTCCTGAGTACTGCCTGGGCACACACCACACTTGCCCCGATAACACCTACGCCCAAGATGGAACCCCGTGCTCCGAGGAGAGCTACTGCTTTCAAGGGAACTGCACAGACCGGACGATGCAATGCCAGGAGATCTTCGGCCAATCTGCCAGAAACGGTGACGACTGCTACGTGATCAATGCCCTCGGCTACCGGGTTTGGACACTGCGGCAGGAACCCCCAAGACCGGATCCCCAAGAAATGTGACTGGGCAGATGTGAAGTGTGGGAGGCTGCAGTGCACCAACGTCACACAGATCCCGCAGCTGCAGGAGCACGTGGGATTCCACCAGTCTCTGGTCACAAGCAACAGGCCATCGCTGTGTTTTGGGCTGGACGAACACCGTGCTATGGCAACAGCTGATGTCGGCCAAGTGAGAAATGGAGCTCCCTGTTCCAGAGGCAAGTTCTGCCTTAATAACAAGTGCAATGGGGTGATCAGGGAACTAACCTATGACTGTACCCCTGAAAAGTGCAATCGCCGAGGAATTTGCAATAATCACAAGAGCTGCCATTGCAGGGCTGGCTGGAAGCCCCCAGCTGCATAGTTCCAGGTTTCGCGGGAGCATGGAGGCCGGGCAACCTCACTTCCGGAAGGTGGTCGTCGTACCCAACAGAGCCAAACTGTTGCAGCTGCGAATCATCTTTTGTCGCTTGTATATGTTTGTAGCTTCTCTCCTTCTCGGCGTGGCTTCGAACACAAAAACAATCCTGGCTGAGAACGCCTTAGACGAGCTTGAGCGTGAGCCGGGAAAGGATCATAAAGAAGACAAAGAGACACAGCCAAAAGTGTGACCAAGACAGCAGGCACAGAGGCAGCAAAGACGGCGGCCCGCTTCTGGCAGTCTCGGTGGGCACAAAACAGCGTATGGAATGGGCAGAGCGAGGGGCAGAATAAACCTTGCAACACATGCTGGTGTCCGCTACTTGCTCTAGGCCTGAGTGACCGCGCTAGCTGAGTCCGCAGTAGCCCAGGGCCGAGGGCACTCTGTCCCCACCCTGAAAGCAGCTCTCGGGCCTGCCGTGTGTCCTGATCTCTGAGGGCCTCTGTCTGCAGCACAGCCCGCCAGGCGGAATCTGGAGATAGAGAGTGCTTTGGAAGGCCTTGCTGCACCCCTACCCATGGTGTCTGGTGGGCCCCATGCCCTCAGACGATCAAGTGAGAAGGACCCCAGAGTCTGGGCTGAACTGATCAAGCCAGGGCCAGAGACGTGCAGAGACCCTGGAGTGCCAGAGTCACAGAGCCAGGTGGCACCAGCAGGGTCACCTGGAAGGACAGTTTCATAAGGCCGGGTGCTACAGGGTCATCGGGATGGACAGTTTCATAAGGCCGGGTGCTAGCAGGGTCACCTGATGGACAGTTTCATAAGGCTGGGTGTTACAGGGTCACCTGGATGGACAGTTTCATAAGGCCGGGTGCTACAGGGTCACCTGATGGACAGTTTCATAAGGCCGGGTGCTACAGGGTCACCTGGATGGACAGTTTCATAAGGCCGGGGCTACAGGGTCACCTGGATGGACAGTTTCATAAGGCCGGGTGCTAGCAGGGTGACCTGGATGGACAGTTTCATAAGGCCGGGTGCTAGCAGGGTCACCTGGATGGACAGTTTCATAAGGCCGGGTGCTACAGGGTCACCTGGATGGACAGTTTCATAAGGCCGGGTGCTACAGGGTCACCGGGATGGACAGTTTCATAAGGCCGGTGCTAGCAGGGTGACCTGGATGGACAGTTTCATAAGGCCGGGTGTTACAGGGTCACCTGGATGGACAGTTTCATAAGGCTGGGTGTTACAGGGTCACCTGGATGGACAGTTTCATAAGGCCGGGTGCTACAGGGTCACCTGATGGACAGTTTCATAAGGCCGGGTGCTACAGGGTCACCTGGATGGACAGTTTCATAAGGCCGGGTGCTAGCAGGGTCACCTGGATGGACAGTTTCATAAGGCCGGGTGCTAGCAGGGTGACCTGGATGGACAGTTTCATAAGGCCGGGTGCTAGCAGGGTCACCTGGATGGACAGTTTCATAAGGCCGGGTGCTACAGGGTCACCTGGATGGACAGTTTCCATAAGGCCGGGTGCTACAGGGTCACCGGATGGACAGTTTCATAAGGCCGGGTGCTAGCAGGGTGACCTGGATGGACAGTTTCATAAGGCCAGGTGCTACAGGGTCACTGGGATGGACAGTTTCATAAGGCCGGGTGCTACAGGGTCACCTACAAGGGACAGTTTCATAAGGACGGGTGCTAGCGCGGTCACCTGGATGGACAGTTTCATAAGGCCGGGTGCTAGCAGGGTCACCTGGATGGACAGTTTCATAAGGCCAGGTGCTAGCAGGGTCACCTGGATGGACAGTTTCATAAGGTTGGGTGCTAACAGGGTCACCTGGAAGGACAGTTTCATAAGGCCGGGTACTACAGGGTCACCTGGAAGGACAGTTTCATAAGGCCAGGTGCTAGCAGGGTCACCTGGATGGACAGTTTCATAAGGCTGGGTGCAAGCAGGGTCACCTACAAGGACAGTTTCATAAGGCCGGTGCTAGCAGGGTCACCTACAAGGACAGTTTCATAAGGCCAGGTGCTAGCTGGTCACCTGGATGGACAGTTTCATAAGGCCAGGTGCTAGCTGGTCACCTGGATGGACAGTTTCATAAGGCCGGGTGCTAATAGGGTCACCTGGATGGACAGTTTCATAGGCCGGGTGCTAGCAGGGTCACCTGATGGACAGTTTCATAAGGCCGGGTTGCTAGCAGGGTGACCTGGATGGACAGTTTCATAAGGCCGGGTGCTAGCAGGGTGACCTGGATGGACAGTTTCATAAGGCTGGGTGCTCAGGGAATCGGTGGGCGCCTCTGAGCTCAGAGCAGGCAGAGAAAAAGGTGTCCAGGTTCAGAACAAAGTTTCCTGTTCCGCTACTTTTTTTTTTTTTTTTTTTTTTTTTGGGTCACACCCGCAATGCTCAGGGGTTTCTCCTGGCTCTGCACTCAGGAATTACTCCTGGCAGTGCTCGGGGACCATATGGGATGCCGGGGATCAAAGCAGGGCCTGCACATGCCGGCCGTGTGCAAGGCAAAACACCCTACCCGCTGGGCTATCACCCGGCCCCTACATTTTATTCTTTGTTTCCATTTTTTCAGGAGCCCACACCCCCCCAGTGCTCAGGGGTTATTCCTGCCTTTGCCCTCAAGAATGCACTCCTGGGGACTGTATGGGATCAAGGATCGAACCCGGGTTGGTGACATGCCAGGCGATGCCCTCCCCGCTGTGCTGTTGGTGCGGCCCTCCTTCCGCACTGAACTGAGCGGTGTCACTCACCAACAGAGTCTCCCTGCCATTTGACCTCCCAGGCTCACATCACGCGATACGTTGAATATCACCCATAGGGTTAATATGGTTGGCCAAAATGACGGATACTCTTTGCTTTTTGTTTCTTTTCTTTTAAACTGGGAGGTAGAAAAGTTTATTGGAAAGTAGAAAAGAAAAGGGAAGCGAACTCCCTGAGTAGGGAGAATTTAATATAGAATTTATTTAAGCTAAGGGAGGAGTTTTTTCTCCTTTTAAACAAAATTTTTTTTACTTAAATCACCATGAGTTTGAGCATTACAAAGCTGTTCACGATTGGGAGCCTGTCATCCAGTGTTCCAACAGCCGTCCCTCCACAGTGCCTTCCCAAACGGGGCCGCAGTTTCCACAACCTGCCTCTATGGCAGGAACTTCTTCTTTCTCTTTCTGTTCTGTGTGTGTGTCTCTGTCTCTCTCTCTGTCTCTCTGTCTCTCTGTCTCTCTTTATCTCTGTCTCTGTCTCTCTGTCTCTATCTCTTTCTTTCTCTCTCTATCTCCTTTTGCACATTGAGGTTTGACTACTTGTTCTTAACATCAATCAATTCAGTTGGATTGTTTGCAGACTTGGAAACATTCTCCTGTAGAAATAGGGAGACCAAACAAGAAGACATTGGTCTCTAGAACTATTTTGAGCAGACTGAAATTTTTTTTTTTCTCCCTCCCTTTATCTTTTTTAAAAAAAAATTTAGACTGGAATTTCTCGAATGTATTTTGATCACAGAATAGTCCCTTCAATTTTAGTTCAAATTGCTTTCTAAAATTTGCCATCCAGTGACTCTTTTATTCCACTTTATTAAGCAGAAGAGATTGGAACTTCACTTCTGAAGTTAGTTGGCTTTGAAAACTGCCTGTTTCTTGTCATGCCTGGTCTCCCAATCATAAGCATCCAAACATTATTGTTACACAGAGAGTACTCACGTTAGCCCAGCTCTCTGGAACCCTTCTCGAAACATTATTGTTACACAGAGAGTACTCAAGTTAGCCCAGCTCTCTGGAACCCTTCTCGAAACATTATTGTTACACAGAGAGTACTCAAGTTAGCCCAGCTCTCTGGAACCCTTCTCAAAACATTATTGTTACACAGAGAGTACTCACGTTAGCCCAGCTCTCTGGAACCCTTCTCGAAACATTATTGTTACACAGAGAGTACTCACGTTAGCCCAGCTCTCTGGAACCCTTCTCAAAACATTATTGTTACACAGAGAGTACTCACGTTAGCCCAGCTCTCTGGAACCCTTCTCGAAACATTATTGTTACACAGAGAGTACTCAACTTAGCCCAGCTCTCTGGAAACCTTCTCAAAACATTATTGTTACACAGAGAGGACTCCACGTTAGCCCATGCTCTCTGGAACCCTTCTCAAAACATTATTGTTACACAGAGAGTACTCAAGTTAGCCCAGCTCTCTGGAACCCTTCTCAAAACATTATTGTTACACAGAGAGTACTCACGTTAGCCCAGCTCTCTGGAACCCTTCTCGAAACATTATTGTTACACAGAGAGTACTCACGTTAGCCCAGCTCTCTGGAACCCTTCTCGAAACATTATTGTTACACAGAGAGTACTCCAAGTTAGCCCAGCTCTCTGGAACCCTTCTCAAAACATTATTGTTACACAGAGAGTACTCACGTTAGCCCAGCTCTCTGGAACCCTTCTCGAAACATTATTGTTACACAGAGAGTACTCAAGTTAGCCCAGCTCTCTGGAACCCTTCTCGAAACATTATTGTTACACAGAGAGTACTCAAGTTAGCCCAGCTCTCTGGAACCCTTCTCGAAACATTATTGTTACACAGAGAGTACTCCACGTTAGCCCAGCTCTCTGGAACCCTTCTCGAAACATTATTGTTACACAGAGAGTACTCACGTTAGCCCAGCTCTCTGGAACCCTTCTCGAAACATTATTGTTACACAGAGAGTACTCACGTTAGCCCAGCTCTCTGGAACCCTTCTCAAAACATTATTGTTACACAGAGAGTACTCACGTTAGCCCAGCTCTCTGGAACCCTTCTCGAAACATTATTGTTACACAGAGAGTACTCACGTTAGCCCAGCTCTCTGGAACCCTTCTCAAAACATTATTGTTACACAGAGAGTACTCACGTTAGCCCAGCTCTCTGGAACCCTTCTCGAAACATTATTGTTACACAGAGAGTACTCAAGTTAGCCCAGCTCTCTGGAACCCTTCTCAAAACATTATTGTTACACAGAGAGTACTCACGTTAGCCCAGCTCTCTGGAACCCTTCTCGAAACATTATTGTTACACAGAGAGTACTCACGTTAGCCCAGCTCTCTGGAACCCTTCTCGAAACATTATTGTTACACAGAGAGTACTCAAGTTAGCCCAGCTCTCTGGAACCCTTCTCAAAACATTATTGTTACACAGAGAGTACTCACGTTAGCCCAGCTCTCTGGAACCCTTCTCGAAACATTATTGTTACACAGAGAGTACTCAAGTTAGCCCAGCTCTCTGGAACCCTTCTCAAAACATTATTGTTACACAGAGAGTACTCACGTTAGCCCAGCTCTCTGGAACCCTTCTCAAAACATTATCGTTACACAGAGAGTACTCACGTTAGCCCAGCTCTCTGGAACCCTTCTCGAAACATTATTGTTACACAGAGAGTACTCAAGTTAGCCCAGCTCTCTGAAACCTTCTCAAAACATTATTGTTACACAGAGAGGACTCACGTTAGCCCATGCTCTCTGGAACCCTTCTCGAAACATTATTGTTACACAGAGAGTACTCAAGTTAGCCCAGCTCTCTGGAACCCTTCTCAAAACATTATTGTTACACAGAGAGTACTCACGTTAGCCCAGCTCTCTGGAACCCTTCTCGAAACATTATTGTTACACAGAGAGTACTCACGTTAACCCAGCTCTCTGGAACCCTTCTCGAAACATTATTGTTACACAGAGAGTATTCACGTTAGCCCAGATCTCTGGAACCCTTCTCGAAACATTATTACTACACAGAGAGTACTCACGTTAGCCCAGCTCTCTGGAACCCTTCTCGAAACATTATTACTACACAGAGAGTACTCACGTTAGCCCAGCTCTCTGGAACCCTTCTCGAAACATTATTGTTACACAGAGAGGACTCACGTTAGCCCATGCTCTCTGGAACCCTTCTCAAAACATTATTGTTACACAGAGAGTACTCACGTTAGCCCAGCTCTCTGGAACCCTTCTCGAAACATTATTGTTACACAGAGAGGACTCCACGTTAGCCCATGCTCTCTGGAACCCTTCTCAAAACATTATTGTTACACAGAGAGTACTCACGTTAGCCCAGCTCTCTGGAACCCTTCTCAAAACATTATCGTTACACAGAGAGTACTCACGTTAGCCCAGCTCTCTGGAACCCTTCTCGAAACATTATTGTTACACAGAGAGTACCTCAAGTTAGCCCAGCTCTCTGAAACCTTCTCAAAACATTATTGTTACACAGAGAGGACTCACGTTAGCCCATGCTCTCTGGAACCCTTCTCAAAACATTATTGTTACACAGAGAGTACTCACGTTAGCCCAGCTCTCTGGAACCCTTCTCAAAACATTATCGTTACACAGAGAGTACTCACGTTAGCCCAGCTCTCTGGAACCCTTCTCGAAACATTATTGTTACACAGAGAGTACTCAAGTTAGCCCAGCTCTCTGGAAACCTTCTCAAAACATTATTGTTACACAGAGAGGACTCACGTTAGCCCATGCTCTCTGGAACCCTTCTCGAAACATTATTGTTACACAGAGAGTACTCAAGTTAGCCCAGCTCTCTGGAACCCTTCTCAAAACATTATTGTTACACAGAGAGTACTCACGTTAGCCCAGCTCTCTGGAACCCTTCTCGAAACATTATTGTTACACAGAGAGTACTCACGTTAACCCAGCTCTCTGGAACCCTTCTCGAAACATTATTGTTACACAGAGAGTATTCACGTTAGCCCAGATCTCTGGAACCCTTCTCGAAACATTATTACTACACAGAGAGTACTCACGTTAGCCCAGCTCTCTGGAACCCTTCTCGAAACATTATTACTACACAGAGAGTACTCACGTTAGCCCAGCTCTCTGGAACCCTTCTCAGAGCGGACAGTCATGACAGACTCAAAGCACAAAGGCTGAGCCAGTTTGCTTGAGACACAGTTCAGAATGCCCTGAACCCCTGGGTTTTGTTTTAACCTATTTTCAAGCCACTTGATTCTGTGGTTTTTATTCTTTTCTAATCATTTTGACCACCCCTCAAGGTGTTGCAGGCGTGGCTGCAGTGCCTGACTGGCGTCGACATGTGGCAGACAGGAGACAGGCTTGTCTACACCCAGGGCTCTGCCCCATGGGTCCTGGATGGCTGATGGTCTGATATAGAAAAAGGCTGGGACCCTGAGATGAACCCAGAGCCATGGCAGAGCCTGGCAAGCCACCCATGGTGTGCTCGATATGCCAAAAACAGTAACAATAATGGACCTCATTCCCAATGAATGGAGACATTACTGGAACCTGCTTCATCAAATCGATGATCAACGGGAAGACAAGTAATACAAGTGATAATAAACACCATCTAGGACACACCCGCAGCTAAAAGCATACTGACTGGTAAAAAGCTGAAAGCGCTTTTCTTGAGGGTGCCCACTCTTGCCACTATTCTTCAAGACAGTTTAACTTCTATTCAGAACAGCTATGCAAGGAAAAGATTGAAAAGGAGGGGCCAGGAGTGATAGCCCAGCGGGTAGGGCGTTTGCCTTGCACGCGGCCGCCCATGCTGGCCCGGGTTCGAACCCGGCATCCCATATGGTCCCCGAGCACCACCAGGAGTAATTCCTGAGTGCAGAGCCAGGAGAAACCCCTGAGCATTGCCGGGTGTGACCCAAAAAGGAAAAAATATTGAGAAGGAATCTAAATTGCTGCGGGGATTTAAAATCTAAATTAAAATCTAAATTTAAAATCTAAATTGTGGTGACAACTATCACTATTAGGAGCCGGAGAGACAGTACAGTGAGTAGGGAGCTTGCATTGCACAAGGCCAACCAGGGTCACTGTGTATGGCCCCCTCCAAGCCCCAACTCAGGAGTTCGATCCCCGGCATCCCATATGGTCCCCCGAGCGCCGCGGAGAGTAAATCCTGAGTGTAGAGCCAGGAGTAACCCCCTGAGCATTGCCAGGTGTGACGCAAAATATATATAATAGTAATAGCAATATAGTAATAGCAATATAGTAATAGCAGTAGCAATAGCAGTAGCAGTAATTAGTAATTAGTAATTAGTAATAGTAATAGTAATAGTAATAGTAATAGTAATAGTAATAGTAATAGTAATAGTAATAGTAATAGTGGGGCCGGAGCGATAGCCCAGCGGGTAGGGCGTTTGCCTTGCATGCGGCCGGCCTGTGCCGCCCGGGTTCGATCCCCGGCATCCCATATGGTCCCCCAAGCACCGCCAGGAGTAATTCCTGAGTGCAATTGCCGGGTGTGACCCAAAAAAGCAAAAAAAAAAAATAGTAATAGTAATAGTAATGGTAATGGTAATAGTTAGTAATAGTAATAGCAATAGCAATAGCAATAGCAATAGCAATAGCAATAGCAATAGCAATAGTAATAGTAATAGTAATAAACTGAGAGTTCTCCTGGCTGCAGTGCCCGGACAGGGTGTGGGTGGCTTGGGAGTGCCCTGCCCTGCCGCCCTGAGACGCGGGCATCAGAACGATGAGCGGCAGCACAGCGGGGTGATGAACAGGATCACGAAGGACGGAGACTCGTCTCGCGGGAGGGGCGGCGGCCGAGGCCAGTGCGGGGCAGCTGGAGACGCGGTGAGAATACGCCAGAGGCGCCGACTCCGCCCGCCCCCAAGGTGCGGCCTGCCCTGGGCACGCTGCGGAGTCCGGGTGCGCCTGACCGCAGCTGTCCACCGGGGGCAGCCGCGGGCGCTGGCAGATTCCTGCTTCGAACCTGCCCGCTGGTGCCAATCTAGACCTTGGCATCTCTGCGCCACGGGGAGCTCTGCGCGCCCAGAGACTGGGAGCTGGCAGCGAGCGCACCCTGCCAGCACCGGCCCCCTCGGGGGCTCTCCCCACGTCCCAGACGAAAGTGCCCCTGGACTCGGACGTGGGATGTGGGTTCCGAGTCTCCCAGCTACTCAGTGCCTCCCCCGTCGCCCCCGGGGTCTTTCGCAAAGGCGCTGACAGGCTGTGCGCGCTGCCGCTCCTGCCTCCTTCCCGGCGCCGCTGGCTTCCCTGGGCATGGAACCCTCGGCCTCCAGCCCAGTCTCGTCCTGCGCATCCCAGGCGCGGTGCCAACACAGCAGGGTGAGGCAGGGCCCCTGCCTTCGCCTGCCTGCCGCTCTCGCCCTCCAGCGGACGCCTGCACCCCGCTGGCACGAGCCCCCGCTTGGAGGGACACCCCGGGTGCTATCACTCCGCGTCATTTCGTAGTTGTCAATGTTGTTTTGTTTTGGGGCCATACCCAGCGAGCTCAGCACTTACTCCTGGCGCTAAACTCAGGAATTTAGAGTGGTTGGGTGCCGCTAAACTCAGGAATTTAGCGTGGTTGGGTGCCGCTAAACTCAGGAATTTAGAGTGGTTGGGTGCCGGAGAATCCAACCACATCAGTTTGTTTCTGTTCTTTTTAAATGTCTGTTCATTTGAAAAAAAAAAACCACTCGAAGGAAGGAAGGGAGGGAGGGAGGAAGGAAGGAGAGAAATGGGGGGCCGGATCAATAGGACAGTGGGTAGGGGGTTTGCCTTGCACGAGGCCCACCGGTTTTGATCCCCAGCATCTCATATGCTCCCCGGAGCATTGCTAGGAGTAATTCCTGAGTGCAAGCCAGGAGTAGCCCTGAGCATTGCTGGGTCAGACAGACAGACAGACATACAGACAGACAGAGAAAAAGAGAAGAAAGAAAGAAAGAAAGAAAGAAAGAAAGAAAGAAAGAAAGAAAGAAAGAAAGAAAGAAAGAAAGAAAGAAAGAAAGAAAGAAAGAAAGAAAGAAAGAAAGAAAGAAAGAAAGAAAGAAAGAAAGAAAGAAAGAAAGAAAGAAAGAGAGAAAGAGAGAGAGAGAGAGAAAGAAAGAGAGAAAGAAAGAAAGAAAGAAAGAAAGAAAGAAAGAAAGAAAGAAAGAAAGAAAGAAAGAAAGAAAGAAAGAAAGAAAGAAAGAAAGAAAGAAAGAAAGAAAGAAAGAAAAGAAAGAAAGAAAGAAAGAAAGAAAGAAAGAAAGAAAGAAAGAAAGAAAGAAAGAGAAAAAGAAAGAGGGGCCGGAGTTATAGCACAGGGGGTAAGGCGTTTGCCTTGCACGTGGCTGACCTGGGTTCGATCCCCGGCATCCCATATGGTCCCCCGAGCACCGCCAGGAGTAATTCCTGAGTGTAGTGCCAGGAGTAACCCCTGAGCATTGCCGGTGAGACCCCAAAAGGCAAAAAAAATAAAATAAAATCCCCTCGGGGGTGGAGCGATAGCCCAGTGGGTAGCCCAGCGATAGCCTAGCGTTTGCCCTTGCTGGCCTGGGTTTGATCCCGGCATCCCAAATGATCCCCCCCCGAGCATTGCCAGGAGTAATTCCTGAGTGCAGAGCCAGGAGAAACCCCTGAGCATTACCGGTGTGACCCAAAAAACAAACAAAAAAAGTAATCCCTGAGCATCTCCAAGTGTAGACCAAAATTGTAGGCAGAGCAATAGTACAGCAGAAAGGGCGTTTGCCCTTCACAAGGCCAACTTGGATTCAATCCCCAACAACCCTTATGGTCCCCAGAGCACCATTAGGTGGAGGAGTAATGCCTGAGTACAGAGCCAGGAGTGCTGGGCAGGGCAAAAACAAACAAAAAAGATGATGGGAAGAGCAAGGGTACAGTGTCTAGGGTGCTTGACCTGGGTTCAATCCCCAGCATCCCATCTGGTCCCCCTGAGACCCGAGTAACACGTGCGTGCAGCGCAAGGCATAAAGTGTGCGTGAGCTCTGTGAGGACAGGCCACTGGGTCCTGTCCTCCGGTCCTGCTGTCCTCCAGTAGTGCTGTCCCTCTGGTCCTGCTGTCCTCCGGTCCTGCTGTCCTCCAGTCCTGCAGCCCTCCGGTCCTGCTGTCCTCCAGTCCTGCAGCCCTCCGGTCCTGCTGTCCTCCGGTCCTGCTGTCCTCCAGTCCTGCAGCCCCCTCCGGTCCTGCTGTCCTCCGGTCCTGCTGTCCTCCAGTCCTGCAGTCCTCCGGTCCTGCTGTCCGCCGGTCCTGCTGTCCGCCGGTCCTGCTGTCCTCCGGTCCTGCTGTCCTCCGGTCCTGCTGTCCGCCAGTCCTGCTGTCCTCTAGTCCTGCTGTCCTCCGGTCCTGTTGTCCTCCGATCCTGCTGTCCTCCAGTCCTGTTGTCCTCCGGTCCCGGTCCTGTTGTCCTCTGGTCCTGCTGTCCTCTGGTCCTGCTGTCCTCCGGTCCTGTTGTCCTCCGGTCCTGCTGTCCTCCAGTCCTGTTGTCCTCCAGTCCTGCTGTCCTCCGGTCCTGCTGTCCTCCGGTCCTGCTGTCCTCCAGTCCTGTTGTCCTCCGGTCCTGCTGTCCTCCGGTCTTGCTGTCCGCCGGTCCTGCTGTCCTCCAGTTCTGCTGTCCTCCGGTCCTGCTGTCCTCCGGTCCTGCTGTCCTCCGGTCCTGCTGTCCTCCAGTCCTGCTGTCCTCCGGTCCTGCTGTCCCTCCGGTCCCTGCTGTCCTCCTGTCCTGCTGTCCTCCGGTCCTGCTGTCCGCTGGTCCTGCGGTCTGCTGGTCCTGCTGTCCGCCGGTCCTGCTGTCCGCGGTCCTGCTGTCCTCCAGTCCTGCTGTCCTCCGGTCCTGCTGTCCTCCGGTCCTGCTGTCCTCCGGTCCTGCTGTCCTCCAGTCCTGCTGTCCTCCGGTCCTGCTGTCCCTCCGGTCCCTGCTGTCCTCCGGTCCTGCTGTCCTCCGGTCCTGCTGTCCGGCTGGTCCTGCGGTCCGCTGGTCCTGCTGTCCCTCCGGTCCTGCTGTCCTCCGGTCCTGCTGTCCTCCGGTCCTGCTGTCCTCCGGTCCTGCTGTCCGGCTGGTCCTGAGCGGTCCGCTGGTCCTGCTGTCCTCCGGTCCTGCTGTCCTCCAGTCCTGCTGTCCGCTGGTCCTGCTGTCCTCCGGTCCCTGCTCTCCTCCGATCCTGCTGTCCTCCGGTCCTGCTCTCCTCTGGTCCCTGCTGTCCTCTGGTCCTGCTGTCCTCTGGTCCTGCTGTCCTCTGGTCCTGCTGTCCTCTGGTCCTGCTGTCCTATGGTCATTGCCTCCGGCTTGCCCCCCCTAACACGGCCGCTCTCTGGAGGGAACCAGGTTCTCTGACTCTGAAAGTTTCCTAATAAAACATGGATAGTTTATTCTAGTCCTCACCGGCGGCACAGCTACCTCTGAAAACGAGTGTTGTTAACAGGAAGGCTTGTGCTGAGGGACAGGATTCACAGACCAGAGGAACAGCGCTGCTAAGAAGCATAGTGCACATGGGACACGCGACACTCACCAGAACGGAGCCGCACTCACCACAGCACACAGGGACACGCGACACTCACCAGAACGGAGCCGCACTCACCACAGCACACAGGGACAGCGACACTCACCAGAACGGAGCCGCACTCACCACAGCACACAGGGGACACGCGACACTCACCAGAACGGGAGCCGCACTCACCACAGCACACAGGGACACGCTGACACTCACCAGAACGGAGCCGCACTCACCACAGCACACAGGGACACGCGACACTCACCAGAACGGAGCCGCACTCACCACAGCACACAGGGGACACGCGACACTCACCAGAACGGAGCCGCACTCACCACAGCACACAGGGACAGCGACACTCACCAGAACGGAGCCGCACTCACCACAGCACACAGGGGACACGCGACACTCACCAGAACGGAGCCGCACTCACCACAGCACACAGGGACAGCGACACTCACCAGAACAGAGCCGCACTCACCACAGCACACAGGGACAGCGACACTCACCAGGAACGGAGCCGCACTCACCACAGCACACAGGGACACGCGACACTCACCAGAACGGAGCCGCACTCACCACAGCACACAGGGACAGCGACACTCACCAGAACAGAGCCGCACTCACCACAGCACACAGGGACACGCGACACTCACCAGAACGGAGCCGCACTCACCACAGCACACAGGGACACGCTGACACTCACCAGAACGGAGCCGCACTCACCACAGCACACAGGGACACGCGACACTCACCAGAACGGAGCCGCACTCACCACAGCACACAGGGACCACGCGACACTCACCAGAACGGAGCCGCACTCACCACAGCACACAGGGACACGCGACACTCTCACCAGAACGGAGCCGCACTCACCACAGCACACAGGGACAGCGACACTCACCAGAACGGAGCCGCGCCACCACAGCACACAGGGACAGCGACACTCACCCAGAACGGAGCCGCACTCACCACAGCACACAGGGACACGCGACACTCACCAGAACGGGCCGCACTCACCACAGCACACAGGGACACGCGACACTCACCAGAACGGAGCCGCACTTTCTAATTACTAATCTAGAAGCCAGACTGAACAACTGTCCACCACTTGCCCCGCTGGCAGGCCTGGCAGTACCTGGGAAGTAAAAAAGCCGCACCTGCTCTCCCCACTGGAAGGTGACGGACAGCTGCATTTACACACAGGCCAGCACATGAAGGTGTAACAGGTGTTCACTTCACAAGCACACCGAGAAAACCCAGGGCGGGGAGACAAGAAGGTCTTTACACAGCGGCTGATCAGACCAGAGGGTCTCGAGCAGGCCTTCGCCTGGAGCCCTAGACTATGCTCAGGAACCCCGAGCCTGTTTCTCCAGGGCGTTGCTGCAAACTCCACTTGACTGCCTGCTTCAAGCTCCAGAGGACGCGGCGGGCGGAGGGTGTCGCAGCACACGATGGCAACTTCGCCAGTATGGCTACAGGCAGGTTCCTCACATCTGCATTTTCTTGGCTTGATCAGGGACGCTCACCCCCAGTGCAGCCAGGGTGGGCATTATTTTCAAACTTTCCACCCACAAGCAGAATCATCTTCAAAGTGCAAGCTGTAAATCCATTGTAAAATCAAAACTACAGATAGCATGAAGAGACTCACAAGCGGCTGGGGGAGGCTGGAACTTGGCTCGCCCCGGGCCCCCGCTGACTATGGGACCCCCCAGGAGGGCAGATGGGTTTTGGGAGTGGGCCCGTCACCTCTGGGGGGTCCTGGAAGCAGCCGGATGAGACTCGCCCATCCCACTAGCCACCATTTTCGCTGTCTGGAGGCTGGGAAACTGCCTCACGACCAGATTAACAGAGCAAAACCAGTTCGAGCCCAGGTCGCGCGGCCGGTCCATTAAAAATAGTGGAAACAGTAATGTCTTTTAATGCACTGCATTCCACGAAGAGCAGGAAAGTTTGGCGGGAGGGAGAGATAGAGAGGAGAGAAATGACATACAGAACCCGCCAAGTAGTTGAGGTGTGGGAGGGGAGGGAGGTGGGGACATTGGTGATGGGAGATGGGTTTGGGTGGAGGGATGGGTGTTGGAACACTGTAGAACCAAAACTCTACATGAGCATCTTTCAATTGTATGTCTAAAATGATGTAATAATATTTGGGGGGAATAATAAAATAAAATTAAATCGAAAAAAATCAAAACTACATAAATTTCCATCCTAGCAAAGGCGCTGGACACCTCAACACACACAGCCCCCTCTTGACAGTGACGGAAGGCAGCAGACTTTCTGAAGCGTTAATAGCCTAAGTCTTTCTCTGCTCCAGCCTTCCAAGCCTTACTGGGTGCCAACAAGCCTGCTTTCGGTTCTCAAATCAAGCTCCAAATACTAAATATAAGTCACACCCTGCCTATCACCCACAGGAGGAACAGAATAAGCCAATCACATCTTGAAACCAGGACTTCCCTGGCCCGAGAGACAGTACAATAGGGAGGCACTAGCTCGGCACAGGGCCACCCCAGTTCAGCCCCCTGTAGACCCAAATGGTGCCCCAAGCACCGCCAGGAGTAACTCCTAAGTGCAGTGGTAGTAGTAACCCCTGAGCACTGCCAGGTGTGCCCTCCCCACTGGAAAAAAACATGGGTGGGCTGCAGAAATAGTCCAGCAGCAGGACACTGGCCCCACTGCCAACCCAGGTTCAATCCCTGCACAGCGTAGGCCCCCTGGCCCCTGTCAGGAACAATTCCTGACCACAGACCCAGGAGTAAGCCTTGAGCACTGCCAGGTGCAGGCCCATAAAGACAAATTTTAAGAAAACAGGGACCACAGTGAGTGAAGTTAGTCAGAGAGGGGCCAGGCTCAGAATGATCTCGCCTACGAGGAAGCTTCCTCCAGGGCAACAGAAACAGAGCAGGAGAACTGGTTGTTAGTCGGAAGCTAACTGGGGGTGAGGAGGGGCTGATGCTAGGAAAGACAAATGAGGACAGTGGTTGGGGGAATGTGCCACGGGGGCAGGAGGGGAATGTGCCACGGGGGCAGGAGGGGAATGTGCCACGGGGGCAGGAGGGGAATGTGCCACGGGGGCAGGAGGGGAATGTGCCACGGGGCAGGAGGGGAATGTGCCACGGGGGCAGGAGGGGAATGTGCCACGGCGGCAGGAGGGGAATGTGCCACGGGGGCAGGAGGGAAATGTGCCACGGCGGCAGGAGAGGAATGTGCCACGGGGCAGGAGGGGAATGTGCCACGGGGCAGGAGGAAAATGTGCCACGGGGGCAGGAGGAAAATGTGCCATGGGGGCAGGAGGGGAATGTGCCACGGCGGCAGGAGGGAATGTGCCATGGCGGCAGGAGAGGAATGTGCCACGGGGGCAGGAGGGGAATGTGCCACGGGGGCAGGAGGAAAATGTGCCACAGGGGCAGGAGGAAAATGTGCCATGGGGGCAGGAGGGGAATGTGCCACGGCGGCAGGAGGGAATGTGCCATGGGGGCAGGAGGGGAATGTGCCACGGGCGGCAGGAGGGGAATGTGCCACGGGGCAGGAGGAAAATGTGCCATGGGGGCAGGAGGGAATGTGCCACGGCGGCAGGAGGGGAATGTGCCACAGCGGCAGGAGGGAAATGTGCCACGGCGGCAGGAGGGGAATGTGCCACGGGAGCAGGAGGGGAATGCCACGGGGGGCAGGAGGGGAATATGCCATGGCGGCAGGAGGGAATGTGCCATGGGGGCAGGAGAGGAATGTGCCACGGGGGGCAGGAGGGAATATGCCATGGCGGCAGGAGGGGAATGTGCCATGGGGGCAGGAGAGGGAATGTGCCACGGGGCAGGGAGGGGAATGTGCCACAGCAGCAGAACGGGAATGTGCCACGGGAGCAGGAGGGAAATGTGCCACGGGGGCAGGAGGGGAATGTGCCACGGCAGGAGGAGAATGTGCCACGGGGGCAGGAGGGGAATGTGCCACGGGGGGCAGGAGGAATGTGCCATGGCGGCAGGAGGGGAATGTGCCACGGGGCAGGAGGGGAATGTGCCACGGGGGCAGGAGGGGAATGTGCCATGGCGGCAGGAGGGGAATGTGCCACGGGGGCAGGAGGGGAATGTGCCAAGGGGGCAGGAGTGGAATGTGCCACGGGAGCAGGAGGGGAATGTGCCACGGGGGCAGGAGGGGAATGTGCCTTGTACCGGCCAACCTGGGTTGATCCCCATTACCCACTGGTCCCGAGCTCCAGCAGGAGTGGTTCCTGGGCACAGAGCCCCACCAGGAGTGGTCCCTGGGCACAAAGCCCCACCAGGAGTGGTCCCTGGGCACAGAGCCCCACCAGGAGTGGTCCCTGGGCACAGAGCCCCACCAGGAGTGGTCCCTGGGCACAGAGCCCCATCAGGAGTGGTCCCTGGGCACAGAGCCCCCACCAGGAGTGGTCCCTGGGCACAGAGCCCCACCAGGAGTGGTCCCTGGGCACAGAGCCCCATCAGGAGTGGTCCCTGGGCACAGAGCCCCATCAGGAGTGGTCCCTGGGCACAGAGCCCCATCAGGAGTGGTCCCTGGGCACAGAGCCCCACCAGGAGTGGTCCCTGGGCACAGAGCCCCATCAGGGAGTGGTCCCTGGGCACAGAGTCCCATCAGGAGTGGTCCCTGGGCACAGAGCCCCACCAGGAGTGGTCCCTGGGCACAGAGCCAGGGAGTAGATCCTGAGCACTGCCAGATATGGATGGAACCCCCGCCCCCGAAAGAGAAGAGGTACACTGGAGATACCTACAGGAGTTTAGAATATTGCCTTACGTACTACCAATTCGAGCTTGATCCCTGGCATGGCATATGGTCCCCCGGCACCACCTGGGTTGATTCCTGAGCACAGAGCCAGGAGCAAGCTGTGAGCACTGCTGGGTGTGAGAAAGAAAGGAAAGAGGATAGTCGGGGGTAGGGCACTTGCCGTGCTCCCGGGCAACTCTGCCACCATGTATGCCCCCCCAGCACCAGCGTTCTCTCCTGAGCACAGAAGCGGGAAGAGCCGCTGGATGTGGCCCAAAAAATGAGCAGCAGGGAGGGAGAAGGCAGCTGAAGGGGCAGGAGGTGGGAGAGGAGAGAAGGAGTGGCCAGCTCCGGTCGTGGGGAGTTATCAAGCCCCACACACACCACAGGCTGAGAGGACCTCCGGCACCCTCACTCTGATCCTACAAGCTGGGTCCGCACCCCGAGCCAGCCCACCCAGCCCAGCACAAGCTCATCCTGTGCAGCCGTCTGAGCCCTCCCTGAACCGGCGCAAACTCTCCACGCTGGCGGACACCTGCTGGCTCTAGGCCATCCCTGGGAAGAGTCCTTGAGTCCACACCTGCTCAGAGCCCAGGCTCTACCCTCCCTGCTCTGCCCTTGCTACTCACATCTCTTCTCTTCTCTTTTTATTTTCTTTATGGGTCACACCCAGCAATGCTCAGGGTTTGCTCCTGGCGATGCTCGCTGGGAAACCATATGGGATGCTGGGATGGAAGCTGGGTCAGCCGCACGCAAGGCAAACGTACTCCCTGCCGCACTATCACGCTCACTCCGGCCCAAACACGTTCTTCCTCTCCCCAAACTTAGCCACTTCTCACCCTCTCATCTCTTCATAGGCCCTCTGTCCCTCAATCCCCAAAAGAATCAGCAGCTTCTGTCCTAGTGACGGGTCCTGAAACGGGGGGTCGGGGACTCTGCTGGAGCCCCGCCCTCCAAACCCCGTCAGCCCCACCTCTAGGGCACCCGCTCACACCCCACCTTCCCTCCTTAAACAGGCCGTGCCTTGCAGCACAGATGGGGTGAGCCTCCTTAGCTGCTCAGGGGGGCCTTGTGTGCCGCTGGGGAACAGTGCTTTTGGCTGCTTGGTTGGTTTTGTTTGGGGAGTGGTTCCCGGCTACGCTCAGGGTTTCCTCCTGGTTCTGCACTCAGGGATCACTCCTGGTGGACTCCGGGGCCATATAGGGTGCAGAAAATCAAACCGGGGTCAGCCAAGTGCAGAGCAAACACCCAACTTACGGTACCTTCAATCTGGCGGATAACTGGACTTCTTCTTGGGTCACATCCAGCAGTCCTCAGAGGTTACTCCTGGCGGGCTTCAGGGGACCACAGAGATGCTGGGGACTGAACCCAGGTCGGCGCGTGCAAAAGCAAAGTCCCCGCTGGACTATTGCTTTTTCAGAGTTGATAAATTGGGGTCCCCCAGTCCTCAGTTCCCTAGACCAGATTAAAAATACGGTTCCCACCTCATTGCCTCCACATCAGCACTGGGCCACGGGACAGAGGCCCTATAGGAAGCTGAACATCTGGCCTCAGCCCAGGGCCAGAAACTTCCCCGGCCCGAGCTGCTGCCTCGCTGTCAGAGCTCTGCCTCTTCTTTCAGCCAGAGGCCACACAGATACACCGCACAGAAGCACAGTCCTGGGTGGCCCCTCTCTCACGAAGGACATCTCTAGGGCCCTGACGCCCGTCCCAAGGGACATACAGACCACGCCCAATTCATGGGTCTCTAGGGAAAGGAGGAGGATGGGGGGGGCAGGAATCTGTCCTGGGAAAAGCTTTATGAGATGTTCTAGGAGCTAAGCCCACAGTATGGGAATTGGGGTCAATGCAGTACAATTTTCTTGCAAACAGGGAACAAAGGGCTGAAGTTATCAACAGGCTCTAGCTACAGACATCCCAACGACCGATGCTCCCCGCAGCTCTGAAACTCAGCAATGCGCTCTGCCGGGGAGGCCTACCTGCACAGGGCCTTGGCAGGTTTGTTTTTCTTTTTATTATTGGCAGGAGTGGGGCGGTGGTTGGCCTTCCCTGATGAACTCGGGACTCCGCCTGGCGGTGCTCAGAAGCCCCTAGCGATGCTCGGAGGCTGCATGTGGTAAGGGGCTTCTCTTTTATGCTTCTTGGGGTACAGCTGGCGATGTTCGGGGTTACTCCTGGCTCTGCACTCAGGAACACTCCTGGCGGTGCTCAGGGGATCAAACCCAGGCCAGCCGTGTGCAAGGTAAACACCCTCCCTGAGGGTTTGTTTTTTAATGTTTCTCTTCGTTCTGCATAGGCTTCACAGGCCCATCGCGACCACCCTCCCTCCCTCCCATCTCTGCGTAATTCCTCTTCTTGCCCCACCTGCCTCCTGCGTGGCTGGACCCTGTGGCTGTCTGGAGGGGACCGTGCAGACCCCCCCCACACACACCTCTCCTGAGGCAGGCAGCTCCGTACCCCAGGGCCCGGCCTGAGGCTTAAGGTACCACCCGAAGTGTCCACTCCACGCTCTAGAGAAAGATCTGGGCGGCTGAAAGCAGCAGGGGAGTGGGCAGGGGTGGGATGGGCACCGTGATCCAGCCCCCAGCTCAGGGCCCGGGACACAGGGGCAGGCAGTCCCCCCAAAGACTGATGCCAGGAGGGCCAGAGCGATAGCCCAGCAGGTAGGGCGTTTGCCTTTGCACACGGCCGGTCCATGCCGGGTTCGATCCCCGGCATCCCATATGGTCCCCGAGCACTGCCAGGAGTGATTCCTGAGTGCAGAGCCAGGAGAAACCCCTGAGCATTGCCGGGTGTGACCCAAAAAAAAGCAAAAAAAAAATGACTGATGCCAGTCATTTTTGGTATTTGATTGGTATTTGATATGCCAGACACCAGTAACAATTATAGACCTCATTCCCATGACCTGATGGAATGGATTGAGGCTCTTTATGTTCCTGGAGCAAGCAGGTGCCTTTGGGCTCTACTTGCATGAGACAGGACATATGGAGATGTTACTGGGGCCGCTCGAGCCGATCGACGATGAACGGGAAGACAGTGATACAGTGATGCCAGGAACCACGAGTTGTCCTCATGAACCTCAGGGACCAGAGGTCTGAGAGCCAAGAGCAAAGCTGGGATCTGGCCAGCAGGGGGCGGCCGAGAGCTGGGTCAGGTAGCTCCGCCCTCCGCACTCCCCGCTGCACCCAGCCTCCCCCCACACACTTGCAGGGGTCTGTCCTGGCCCCTGACTCAGGGATGCCTGCCTGGCCCCAACCCTGAGAACTGTCCTGAGACTGGGGCGCGGGGCTGAAATGCTGAGGGTGGGCAGCCCAGAGACAAGGGTACCTGAGAGGGGGACCTGAGACCCAGGGCGGGGGCTGAGACAGAGGCAGCCCTGAGACCCGGGGCTGGGTTGTGGCGTCCTCTCTGGCGCTTCCTGCCCTCAACACCCACTTGGGCTTCAGACCTATGCAAGGGCTACGGCTCTTGGGCTCCCATGAGGCCAGGGACTCCCAGCCAAACGTCTCAGCAAGCACCAGGAAACTGAAGGAGGGGAAGGGGCGTCTCTTGTGGGCTGCCCAGCCACAGCTAGGACACCCCAGGCTCCGTTCCAGCCCCAGGACAGGGGTAGGGTGGGGCGGGCGAGAGGTGAAGGGCCTGGCTGGGTGGAAGCGCCAACACCAGTGATCAGAGGGTGGTGCAGGGAGGGGCCCCCAGGAGCTGGGTCTGACCCTCCTCCCAGCCCTGCCGGACAGGCCATTCGCCTGGGAGGACGGTGCAGTGGTGAGCACGGGCATAGACCCGCCTCGCTCCACCAGGCACGGAAGGGTGCCTCCCCGCAATGATGGTCCCAGTGCTGGTCACAGATGGCCCAGGCTCGGCAAGTGGTGGGGACAGGTGGGTCGCTGAGAGGGGTGTGGCCACAGCGGGCAGGGTCCAGGCACCTCTTGGGAGTGCGGGGAGATGCAGCAGGCTGAGGGCCCACTTGGGAGGGCTGTGCCCGAGGTGCCAGCTCGGGGTGAGCGGGCATGGGGGGGCAAGGCCGTGGGGGCAAGGCCGTGGGGGTAGGCGCGGACCACGGCAGCTGGGGGTGTGGACAGAGCAGGGCCACATCGGATACAAAACTGTAAACACGAGTCTTTAAAACGACAGAGGCCCCCACCAGGTACCCGGGCCCGGGCCTCCCCACCACGACCCCCTTCCCTCCCAGGAGCCCACACGGGCCGAGGGCCTGTGGTCCGAGGGGATTCCTGAGATGAAGAGGCGGCCAAGAGCAGCCGGCGCCCCGGCCACGCCATCCCGGCCCGAACCGTCACGTGTCCAGGGCATCGCGCGAGGGCGAGGGCCCCGAGGTCGGCCCGGGGGGCCGTGCAGAGGCGCAGGCGGCGCCCCGGGTTGCGCTGCTGGCGCGCTGGCGGCTGCAGCTCCAGGGCCAGCGCCGGCGGCGAAAGTCGCGCACCTGGCGCCGGTACTCGAGGAAGGTGCACGCCTTGGTGGCCAGCGCCACGCACGCTTCTTGCCCACCGAAGATGGCCGGGGCGGCGGCGCTGTCGCGGGAAGAGGGCCATGTTGGCGGCGCGGCGCCAGCACGGCCACCACGTTGACGGTGGCGAGGCTGAGCACGGGGGTAGAGCATCATCTTCTGCGGCGCGATGTGCTCGCCCCTGCATGCTGACCTCGCTCAGGGCCCCGCGACGGCAGCACCAGCAGCAGCATGTAGCAGTAGAAGAACGTGAGGCCCTCGGCCCATGGCGGCAGCCCCGGCGTGCGGCGGCTCCCACAGGTTGGCCTGCATGTCCAGCAGGTCCAGCAGGTCCAGCGCCACCCAGAAGAGGCGGCGCGCGAGGTCCTCGCGCTTGCGGAAGGTGCGCACGTACTCCATGCGGTCCAGCGCCACGAGCAGCAGGAAGAGGCCGGGCACGCACACGGACAGCAGCAGCGTCAGCGCCTTGCGCGCCACGGGGTCGGCGGCGCACCGCGCTGGCTTTGTAGTTCTGGAAGATGAAGTAGAGCTTGATCTCCAGCACGAAGATGTAGAGGAACCAGAGGATCATGGCGTGGCCGGGGCGCGGCGCACCTCGGCGCCCACCCACACGGCCACGTAGCGCAGCACCAGCAGGAAGCACACGTCGCCCACCAGCACGATGATACACACGCCGATCTTGCGCGGGCCCTGGTTCTGCTCCACCAGATACGCGTCCATCACGGCCATGCTGCCCATGATCACCAGCGTGGTCAGGCACACGTGGCGCCGGTCCGGGGGCAGCAGCACCATGGTGGGCCGCCGGGGCCCGGCCTGGGCGCGCGCGCGCGGCCTCCACGCGAGGCGGGACGCGGCCCTGCGGCAGCGGCGGCGACGCGCTCAGCCCGCGGGCATGGCGCGGTGCGGCCCCCGCTCGGGGCCAGTCCAGCCGCCCCGAGAGCGCGCCCGCTCCGGGCCGGCGAGCTGGAACCTGGGGGGAGAGCAGAGCAGAGCGTCAGGCGCGGGTGCCGGGGCCTCGAGGAGGCGCTGCGGCCCTCCCGGACGCCCGAGGCCACCTTCCCGCCACCGCCAGGAAGGAAACGGAAGGGAAGCGGCTCCTCCCCGCGCGCGTCCCCGCACACCCGGCCCTGCTCAGCGCCGGGCCCGTTCCCTGCCGGGGCCCCGCGCCCGAGCCTACCGTCCCCCGGCGCTGCGCGTCCGTCCCGCAGGCCTCTGGTGCGCCCCCGGCGAGGTGGGCACCTCAGGCCCGGGCCACCCCACTCCAAGCCAGCAGCCCGCTCTCCCTCTCGCACCTGGAGCCACCACAGAGTGCCGCCTCCCGCTGCCCCGGCCCCCACGTCACCGGCACTGACCCGCCAGAAGGTGGAGCCCACACCCGGCCTGGAGCACTGCGGCCCATCCAGCCGCCCCCGCGACCCCGCCCGCGCGCACCGACTCTGACGCTGCCGACCGCCGGTCTAGACCAAGCTATAAAATCGAATGTCACCGTGACTGGGCCGGCCTGACACCCCACGCGCCCCCTGCAGCCCAGGGCCCCCCAGCACACACACAGACCCCCGATGGGCTGAGACCACCGTAAGGGAGGGGTGGGCGTCGTTCCCGGTCCTGCTCCGCGCACATCATCCCGCGTGCATCTCGGCCCAGGACGCCCCGACCCCCTCCTTGGCTGCAGGGTGCAGCGGGAAGGGGGTTACCCTTCCTCGAAGCCCCCTCCCCATCGCCCGAGCTCCCAGGGGGTCCCGCGCTCCCACCGTCCCCACTCCCCGCCCGGCCTTGCCGGGAAACCCGTCCCCACCCAGCACCTCCCAAGGCCCGGACCTCGACACCCCAGGCCCCACGCAGCGCGCCCCAGCCGCCCGCCCGGACCCACCCTCCGTGCCCACCAGAACCGACGCCTGCGGGCCGCCGCGCCCCCAGCTCTGCCTCCTCCTGCCAGCCGCAGCCCCCGGCCCGCGCCTACCCGCCGCCGCCGGCTGATGCTGAGCCGCGCCGGGCGGCCCCGCCGAGCACTGCGCTGGGCCGAGGCCGCGCTCCGCCGCGCGCGCGCCCGCCCCGCCCCGCGCCCCCCCGCGCAGCGCCCGCCGGCCGGAGGGGCCCAGCGCCCCGCCCTTCTGCAGCGCCGTTGCCTCGGCAACCGCTCGGCGCGGCGGCGGGTGTGGTCTCCCCGCACCCCTCGGCACCCAGCGGCGCCCCCAGGTGAGCCCGCAGGGCCGGGGGAGGCCGAGCGCGGCGGGCAGGGGAGAGCGAGTCGTAGCCCACCGGGGCGGGACGCAGGGGGGTGTCCGTGGGAGGGGACCCCGGCTGCGGGGGCGGGAGCAGCGCGAAGCCGGGAGGAGAGGAGGTCCTGGTGTCGTTTAGGGGGCCTCCTCCGGATGGAGGCAAGGGACTCCACGGCCTTCCCTGCCTTGAAAATCCGCAACTGGGGCCGGAGCGATAGCCCAGCGGGTAGGGCGTTTGCCTTGCACGCGGCCGGCCCATGCCGACCCGGGTTCGATCCCCGGCATCCCATATGGTCCCCGAGCACCGCCAGGAGTCATTCCTGAGTGCAGAGCCAGGAGTAACCCCTGAGCATTGCCGGGTGTGACCCAAAAAGCAAAAAAGAGAAAAAAAAAATCCGCAACTTCTACAGCGCCCAGAACAGAGATGGTCGCTCCCCAGAGAGGTCTCCAAACGCCCAGTGCTACCGCACAGGGAGCCTTCCCTGGGCTCAGCGGGGCGCGAGGGGCAGACCCGGCCTGGCCGACCGAGGAGGGGCAGTGCCCGACCTGCGCACCTCTCCAGGGCACCAAGGCATGCCCGCGGCCAAGGCGCCCCGCGCCCGCTCCGCTGCCTCGGCCTTGCTTCCGCGCTCGCTTCTCGCGGGTTGCGGGGTCCCCTTTCATTCTGCTAACGTGCACCGCACTGGCTTTTAATTGTTGCTTCATTTTGGTTGCGGCCAGACCCAGCAGTTCGGGGCCATTCCTGGTTCGGCTTCGGCCACTCCTGCCAATGCTGGGGCGACACGACCAGGACGGCTGCGTGCAAGCAGGCGCCCGCCCGCGGTGCTGTCTCCAGCCTTGGATTTTGAGACGCTGCGGGGCTTCTCAGCCTCCGTCGCTCAGAGGAACCCAGGCAGGCCCATCTGTCTTCTGACTACGAGATGGCCTCTGCCCGCCGTCTTGTGGTACCTGGTCCAGGGGTTGGGGCGGGGAGGTGTGCCGCATCACACTGGCCTAACGTTAGAGCACTGTAAATCCACGGCGCGTTGTCTTTATTGAACTGGCCGATCCTCCGCGGGGAAAACTGCCGGGGCAGGGCCCTGCTGCACGCACTGACCCCTGTTCCATCCCTGCGCCCAAGCAGGGTCCCGCAGCCCCACCAGGGCGTGGGTACAGGACACGTTCTCAGTTGCCATTTATGCGTGTCTGTTTTGGGGCCTCCAGCATGCGAAGCTTACACTTCCGGCCTGTTGACCCATTTCTCTGGGCCACGGTTTGCTTTCTCTCCCTGAGGCTGCGAGGCTTGGCTCTGCTGCAGCCATCATGCATTTTATTTTCTTCTTTTTGCTTCATGAGAAGACAGACATGGGGCAGAGCTGCTACTGGCTCTCACTGTGCCCAGCCGCTCATGAGGTGCCCGGGAGGGATGGTGGGTTCTAGCCCTGGCCCGCCACCCCAGCAGAGCCTCACAACAAGCCAGACGACCCCCCACTCCATGAGGACCTCCATTTACCACATCTGGACTTCCCCCTCATCAGAACTCCACCCAGCAGACCAGCCTATCACAGCCCGGCTCACGGTTCATCAATAAATGCTGGATTTTGAGATAACTACAAGAGTATCCCACCTGCACGGCAGAGCCTGGCAAGCTACCCGTGTCGTATTTGATATGCCAGATACCAGTAACAATTATAGACCTCATTCCCATGACCCGATGGAATGGTTTGAGGCTCTTTATGTTCCTGGAGCAAGCAGGTGCCTTTGGGCTCTACTTGCATGAGACAGGTCATATGGAGATGTTACTGGTGCCCGCTCGAGCAAATCGAAAATGAATGGGAAGACAGTTTTGGGGCCACACCTGGCGATGCTCAGGGGTTGCCCCAGCTCTTCCCCTCAGGGACCACTCCTGGAGGTGCTTGGGAGCATATGGGATGCCCGGATGGAACCCAGGCGGCAGCGTTCAAGGCAAGCACCCTCTCCTGGGCTGTCTCTCCGGCCCTTGGGTGCCAGTCTTCGGTGCTAATATCGCCCCGACACAGAATGGCGTGCAGCGTGGGGACCAGAAGAGCTCAGCAGCCCCGCACAGGGTTTACAGTGGTGGGCCCCAGTTCATCTTCTGGCACCTCGTGGACCTAGAGCACGGCCGGTGGGAGCCTGACACAGCCAGGGAGTAGCCGCTGGACACTGCTGGGTGTGCCCAGAGCCAAATCAGCCAATCAGGTGCACGCTCAGCCAGAGCCAGAGTGCTGGGGTGGGGGGTGCTCAGCAGGGCTGGCTGTGGCCAGGTCCCAGGTCAGCGGGTTCTTAAAGCAAACCTAGCAGGTAGGTGGCTGAATTTGGGGCTCTTCCCCCAGGCCCCCCCACCAGAAGCCAGGCGTAAGCCCAGCCTGGGCCTTCAGAAAGGGCCCAGTGTCCACCAGTGCAGGGAACACCCAGGTTGTGTCCCTCGGCACACAACCCAGCTCCTCGGCAAAATCCTGACACGTGAAAGCAAACAACAGTAAAAGCAGCAAATACCCACCATAAGGAGGGACCCCAGGGCCGCAAGCCCAGTTCAGTGTGCGCAAGCAACGCTGGGCAGTTCTCAGGGGCCAGAGAAGAAACATGGTCCCCAGAGGGCAGGGTGGCCTCGTCCACCCGAAGCATCTCAGCACACGCAGCAGATCGTCCTCTCCTACAGACAAGGTGGCCTGCGCTGCCACGACACAGGCGCTTTGCCCAAGAGCATGGACAGGCCATTCTGCTGCACTGAAATGGGAAAAGGAGTAAAAGAAGAAACAAACCCGCTCGAGAAACAGTCGGAGAAAATCCCAAAGGTTCTATGAGAAATGCCTGGGTTGGGGCCCAGAGAGAGTTCGGGTTAGGGCACGGTGGCTGCAAGCGGCCAGCCTGGGTTGGGTCCTCAGTGCTGCATATGGTGCCTGCACCGCAGCACCGGTCCCCTGACAGGGCAAGTGCGGCCCAAGCAATAAAAAAAAGGAAGGAAAGAAAAAGGCAGGGAGAAAAGGAAGGTCTCGTTTCTTTTCTTCATTCAGGATAAGCAAGTTCTGGAAATGCAGCACAAAACCTGAATGTCACACGCTCCCCTCACAGACGAGAAGCACTGAGCCTGCTCCCTCACTCTCCCTGCACGCGGCGCTGCTCCTCACTCTCCCTCGCACACGAGCGCTGAGCCTGCTCCTCACTCTCCCTGGCACACGAGCGCTGAACCTGCTCCTCCACTCTCCCTCGCACACGAGCGCTGAACCTGCTCCTCACTCCTCCTGGCACACGAGCGCTGAACCTGCTCCTCCACTCTCCCTGGCACACGACCGCTGAACCTGCTCCTCACTCCCCTCGCACACGAGCGCTGAACCTGCTCCTCACTCTCCCTGGCACACGAGCGCTGAACCTGCTCCCTCACTCTCCCTCGCACACGGCGCTGCTCCCTCACTCTCCCTCGCACCGGCGCTGAACCTGCTCCCTCACTCTCCCTGGCACACGAGCGCTGAACCTGCTCCTCACTCTCCCTGGCACACGAGCGCTGAACCTGCTCCTCACTCTCCCTGGCACACGAGCGCTGAACCTGCTCCTCACTCTCCCTCACCACGAGCGCTGAACCTGCTCCTCACTCTCCCTGGCACACGAGCGCTGAACCTGCTCCTCACTCTCCCTGGCACACGACCGCTGAACCTGCTCCTCACTCCCCGCACACTTTTGAGCGCTGAACCTGCTCCTCACTCTCCCTGGCACACGAGCGCTGAACCTGCTCCCTCACTCTCCCTGGCACACGAGCGCTGAACCTGCTCCTCACTCTCCCTCGCACACGAGCGCTGAACCTGCTCCTCACTCTCCCTCGCACACGAGCGCTGAACCTGCTCCCTCACTCTCCCTCGCACTTGGCGCTGAACCTGCTCCTCACTCTCCCTGGCACACTGAGCGCTGAACCTGCTCCTCACTCTCCCTCGCACACGACCGCTGAACCTGCTCCTCCACTCCCCCTCGCACACGAGCGCTGAACCTGCTCCTCACTCTCCCTGGCACACGAGCGCTGAACCTGCTCCTCACTCTCCCCTCGCACACGACCGCTGAACCTGCTCCTCACTCTCCCTCGCACCGGGCGCTGAACCTGCTCCTCACTCTCCCTCGCTACCAGGCGCTGCTCCTCACTCTCCCTCGCACTACGAGGCGCTGAACCTGCTCCTCACTCTCCCTGGCACACGAGCGCTGAACCTGCTCCTCACTCTCCCTGGCACACGAGCGCTGAACCTGCTCCTCACTCTCCCTGGCACACGAGCGCTGAACCTGCTCCTCACTCTCCCTCGCACACGAGCGCTGAACCTGCTCCTCACTCTCCCTGGCACACGAGCGCTGAACCTGCTCCTTTCAGCCTCCCCGTCCTTGCATTGCTGCTGCTGTCCATGACTAGGGACATACCCTGAACTACAGGGGCCCTGGGCACCGACACTTGCTGCCCACAGGGACTGCACTCGGCACACGCGAGGCAGTGTCCGGGATCTGATCCGTGGCCTCTCCTGCGAGACGTGAGTTCCTACCGAGACGGTTCCAAGTCCCAGGAAGCGCTGCGCTACTGGGCTGGAGACAGCGGTGGGGCACCTGCTTTGCCTGTAGCCAGACCAGTAGGTCCTGGGGCTCCACAGGGCCACCTGAGCCCACCAGAAGTGAATGCTGAGCACAGAGCCAAGAGGAAGCCCTGAAGGGTCAGAGTGACAGTACATGAGTAGATTGCACGCAGCCAACTGGGTTCCAGCACCCATATGGTCCCCAAGCCAGCCAGCAGTGGATCCCTGAGCGTAGAGCCAGGAGTAAGCCCAAGTACTTGGGTGTGGGCCAAGAAAAAGGGGAAAAAAGTGTGGGCCAGAGCGATAGCCCAGCGGGTAGGGCGTTTGCCTTGCACGGCAGGACCATGCCGCGCCCGGGTTCAATCCCCAGCATCCCATATGGTCCCCCGAGCACCACCAGGAGGAATCCCTGAGTGCAGAGCCAGGAGAAATCCCTAAGCATTGCCGGATGTGACCCAAAAAATGCAAAAAAAAAAAAAAAAAAAAAGAAGAAACCCGGGAAAAGTGTAAGCCCTGAGCACAGCAAGTGTAGCACAAAAAGCACTGAATTGCAAACCAGAAAAATCAATTTCGGGGCCATAGCAATAGTCCAGTGGGTAGGGCATTTGCCTTTCATGTGGTCAGCCTGTGCCGGCCCGGGTTCAATCCCCGTCATCCCATATTGTCCCCGAGCACCGCCAGGACTAATTCCTGAGTGCAGAGCCAGGAGAAACCCCCTGAGCATCGCCGGGTGTGACTCAAAAAAATAAAAAAAAACCAATTTCTCCCTCCCCTTGCTGCCGTGGAGGTGACTAGGAGCTGTAGTTGGTCGTGCTGGGGGCCCCAGAAATCGCACTTTGGTGCTGGGGACCCCCAGAACAGCAGCGCCACCCTCTCCAGGCCCTGAGAGCAGCTGGTGCTCTCTGTGCCCTCTGCTTTGGGTCCATGCTGAAGTTTCTGCTGAGGGGTTGGACAGAGCTGAATGAGCTGAGCAGACTTTGCTGGGGGGGGGTCCCTTGAGCATGACCGGGCCCCGAGCCCAGCTGGGGTAGCCCCCTGAGCACTGCCTGTGTGACCTCCAAAACAAAAATACAATAAAAAGGCTTTGCCTAACCAAGTCTCAAAGTTTCTCCCACAAACCTGAGTCTTGTTTCACGTGTGGCTGGGGTCTGAGCCATTTCATGCCAAATACTTAGCCCACCGCGGTCTGTTGTGGACTAACTGGTGCCCAACGACCCACCGCTGCACAAGGGCTGAGGTGTCCGCCCTTCACCAAAGACCCCCAGCACCAGCGAGCAGTCAGGAGCGCCCAGAGCAGTGCCCGTCGCGGCCCCGGGCAGCAGGACCGGGGCGGCGGGGAAGCAGCCCCAGCACCGAGGCTATGCGCACCGCACCCAAACCCAAGGCCAGTCTCCTGACGAGGACAGCTGGACGGGGTGCGGCCGCCAGCCCAGGCACCAGGACTGGGAGGCGCCCCAGAGCCAAGGGCGCCCGGCACACTCAGCTCGGAGACCCACAGAAACAACCACCTTGTGTGTTTCTGGCTGGTTTTTGGGGTCACACCAGGCAACGCTCAGGGGTTACTCCCGGCGGTGCTGGGGACCACACGGGATGGCGGGAACAAACCTGGGTGGGCGGCGTGCAAGGCCAACGCCCTCCTGCTGTGCCGTCGCTCCGGCCCCAGAGCCCACCCATCTGCACCCCAAATGCTGAGGGCACGTTTCTGCATCACCAGCCAGGCCAGCCGCGTGCCAGGCCAGCCGCGTGCCAGGCCAGCCGCGTGCCAGGCCTGCGCTACCTGCTGGACGGCCGCTCCGCCACAAGACTATATCCCGGTCCTTAGTTGCTTTAGCTATGATAGGCTACAAACTGAGGTCATCTAACCAGAACAACCAATCGAATTGTACATGCAAGCGAGTGCCTGTGAGATGGCCAATCAGACCACACATACCCTAATATGGGCATACAAAAATGATGTGTTCTATCTTCATGCAAATGAGACCTGAAAGACAACCAATCAGAGAACATATACCCTTATATGGGCATATTTAATACCCATCTACCGTGTTTATGCAAATATGTTCTGTAGGATAACCAATAGACCTCGGATGCAAATTAGAGTAATATGATCCCTCCACGGAATCAATTATGAGTCTGACCCATCCCTCCTCTTTCTGGTCCCTCCCGATGACTTCATGCCTAGCATCCATGAGTCATGCAGGCAAATTCCCTTCGTTGGACAGACAATGTCTTCCAGTGCTGTTTGCGGAGTGTGACCTCTTTAATAAAGTGCAAAAGTGACCAAAGTGGACATATACAGGCAAAGGAAGAGAATCTTACACCGCACACAAAACGAGTCATAGCTCTAAAATAGACATAATAAGGGCTGGAGCGATGGCCCAGCGGGTAGGGCGTTTGCCTTGCACGCGGCCGATCCGGGTTCGATCCCCGGTATCCCATACGGTCCCCTGAGCACCGCCAGGAGTAATTCCTGAGTGCAGAGCCAGGAGAAACCCCTGAGCATCTCCGGGTGTGACCCAAAAAGCAAGAAAACACTCCTGGGGCGCACTTGGGGGACCACACTGAGGGACCATACGGGACGCCGGGGACCACGCCTGAGCCCGCTACGTGCAGGGGAGGCGCTTTGCTGCGATACTCTCCAGCCCCCTAAAACTCTGCTTTTTTGTTTTGCTTTTGGGGCCACACCCGTAAATTCAGGGGGTTACTCCTGGCGGTGCTTGGTGACTATATGGGATGCTGGGGATCCAACCAAGGTTGGTCCGTGCAAGGCAAACACCCTACCCGCTATGCTAACACTCCGGCCCCAAACTGAATTCTTTTACAAGATAATGTGAATGAAAATCTTCATTGGCAAAAAAAGCAAAACAAAACTTTTTTGGGCCTATTTGTGTCAGATCCAGCAATACTCAGAAATTACTCCTGGTTCTGCACTCAGGAATTACTGCTGGCAGTACTCAGGGGACTACGGGATGCTGGGGATTGAACCCGCACCTGCCGTTTGCAAAGCAAACACCCTACTCACTGTACCCATCACTACAGCCCCGCAAAACCGTTTAGACATGACAGGTTTTGGACTGATACCGAAAGCACAACCCATGAGATACAGCTATCAACTGGGCCTCATCCAAAATAAGAGGTTCTGAGGGGCCCATGTCTTAGCCCAGCACATCCCTGGGCACCACCAGAAGTAATCCTGGCGGGTGCCAGTATTACAAGTTCAAGCTACATGATAGGCTGCATTAATCACCAGAATGCAAAGATGGTTCAACACAGGAAAGGCACTGAGATCACCAGTGTCACACCCAGTCTGCAACAGAGTAGAGGGCCAGAAAGATAGTGCAGTGGGTAGGGTGCGTGCTTTGCAGGCAGCTGACCTGGGTTCCATCCCCAACATTGTACATGGTCCCATAAGACTGCCTGGAGTAATTCCTGCATGCAGAGCCAGGAATAACCCTTGAGCACTGCTGGGTATGACCCCACAACAAAATGAAACAAAAGGGCGGGAGCGATAGTCCAGCGGGTATGGCCTTGCACACGGCTGACCGGGTCTGATCCCGGCATCCCATATGGTCCCCGGAGCACTGCCAGGAGTAATTACTGAGGGGCCGGAGCGATAGTCCAGCGGGTAGGGCGTTTGCCCTTGCACGCAGCCGGCCTGTGCCGGCCCGGGTTCAATCCCGGCATCCCATATGGTCCCCGAGCACTGCCAGGAGTGATTCCTGAGTGCAGAGCCAGGAGTAACCCCCTGAGCATCGCCAGGTGTGACCCAAAAAGAAAAAAAAATAATTCCTGAGTGCAGAGCCAGGAGTAACCCCTGAGCATCGTCGGGTGTGACCCAAAAAGCAAAAAAAGTAAATCAATAAGTAAAAATAAAACAAAAGAGCAGAGGTGGAAATCCTTGATGGACCAAGGCAGTCTGTAACAGCACACAGCTCCAGGCGAGAAGTTCCCCAAGTCACGGCAGGGCACGACTCCAAGGGCTGAGCACAGGCTCGCGTGTAGGACGTCCGGTTCCATCCCTGCAGCTCCCAAGCCAAAGTCACGTCAGTCCGTCCCAGAGTTCTGGGTGGCCATGCCTGGTCCCAACTGGAGACAAGGAGCTGACCAGAGTCTGGAAGGTGCCCAGGAGGGAGTACAGTGGTCAGGCCTTCCCGTACGAGGCCCTGTCTCCTCCCCTGGGGTGGACCCTGGGCAGGCAGAACTGTGGGTCTGTGCATGAGGGTCAGGTCAGAGCAATGGCAGGAACCAGAGTGACAGCACAGTGGGGGGGCTCTTGCCTTGCGCGGCCAACCGGATTCCATCCCTGGCATCCCATAGGGTCCCCCGAGCACCGCCAGGAGTAATTCCTGAGTGCAGTCAGGAGGAACCCGAGTGTGACCACGTGTGACCCGTCCGGCCTGTGTGACAGCCAGGCCCGATGGTGGGGGCAAAAGGCAGGACGTCGGTCTCCACGGGGGAGGAGTGGGCAGGACATGGAGGCACTTGCCTGGCATCTGGGCAGCCCCGATGCGCTCAAGCCCAAGCACCACTAGGGGTGACCCCAGAACACGAGAACCAGGAACATGACCGAGTACCCTGGGTGTGGCCCAGCTCGCTCCGCTTGGAGCAGGGCAATCCGGAGGCGGCGGGGCTTCGGAAGCACCTTGTGGAGCAGGATCAGGCCAAGCCCTGAACATGGGGTGGCGCGTTGTTTCCCCAAAAGTGCCACTAAGCTGCATGGCACGGACAGGCGAGTGTCGGGGCTCCTCGCCACAGGCAGGCTCCTGGGCCGCCCACAGTAACAGCCAAAGCTCTGACGCAGGGGCGGGCGGTAGCCCAGCGGGGGAGGGCGTCTGCCTTGCCGCGCTGGCCCAGGCCCGCCCGGGTTTGATCCCGGCATCCCATATGGTCCCCTGAGCACCGCCAGGAGTAATTCCTGAGTGCAGAGCCAGGAGGAACCCCTGAGCATTGCCGGGTGTGACCCAAAGGGCAAAAAATAAATAAATAAATAAATAAATAAATAAATAAAAAATAGAAATGGAAACAAAGCTCTGAGCAGAGCAAACGCCCCAGTGCGGCCACCGCTCACTGCAGGGCACAGAAGCAGCAGGAGCAACACTGTGCTCCCGCCCGGCTCCCACGGCGGTGGCGCGATCAGGGGCTGAGGAGTGGGGGTCCCTGCGGCAGCCGAGCGGAGGCTGCACATCTTGCTGAGGGGCCCAGATCACTCGTGGAAGTCCCCAGACACACGCTAGGCTCTGAGAGTCCTGATGCCCATTGCTGGAGCCAACCCAGCAGCCTCCCGCCAAGGGCAGCCATGCCCAGGGAAGGCCACGTGCAGTCAACGGGTAGCTTAGGCGTAGCAGCAAATCCCCAGCACATGCAGCCAGAGCGTGAGCGGGCCCAGGCCATGGCGCGGTGCCCGATGAGTACTTTCCGCACTCTCCAACGCCGTCAGATTCATCCTAGGATGGGCGCATGCCGGTGGCCGTGTGCCCCTGGGCCTCCGTGAGGGCCCTCCACTGCGGCACGTCCTGTGGGATCAGCCTGCGAGAGGCTGTGCCGAGCCTGTTTCAGTGGGCACGGCCCGGCCCGGATGCCGGCACAGCAGCCCCTGTCAGAGCCCAGCGGACACCAGCACACAGAGCCGCCCCGGAACAAAGGCCGCCCTGTCCGCCGTGGCCTCCCCACACTCCCCCTGCCCCGCCCCAGGGATCCAGGTGCCCATCGGGCACATCCCACCTGCGCACACACATGCGAGGCACACCTACGCTGGTACCAGTGCATGCACAGAACACGGCTGGGAACAGCGGGGGGGCTGAGCAAGGGGACCAGGCCCAGGACGTGCTCGTGATGGGCAGGGAGGGGCAGCAGCTCTGGCCTGGAAGCAGCCAAAACTCCTAGCTGAGCCTGCTGCAGGCCTGATCGCGCCACCTCCAGGGGCAGCACCGGCTCGAGCTCCGGCGCTGCACTGCTGAACCCCAGCTGAGACCGTGCACGTGCAGAGCTCAGCGCTGAGCCCCTGAAGCCCAGCCTTGGGCGCGTGTCCGGCCCCTCAGCGTCGGGAGGCAGGATCCAGAGGAGGCCTGGCTGGGCTCCCACCAGCTGGGCCAGCTCCGCCGACACTGTCCCTGCAGCCGGTGCAGCACTGCCTCCAGGCAGGCCTCCTGGCTCCTCAGCGCCTCGATCGCATCGGCTGCCCGCAGGCCTGGGCCCCTCAGGCCCTGCCGCCTCCCGTCCTCACCAGCGGTGGGGTCCACGGGGCGGGACCGGCCCCCTGTCTTGCTCCCAGATCTGCCTCAGCGCTGCCAGCTCGCGTTCCACGGCCTCCTGGGAGTCGCGCTGCCAAACTCTCCACGCGGGGCCCAGGGGCGCCAGCCTGCACAGCGATATGTCTCAGGCACCCCGCCCCGCCTACACAGACCCAGCGAAACCTCCCCTGGGCTATGCAGCACCCGGGGTTGGGGGCAGGGCGTCACAAGGACCTGGGCAGCGCCCATCTGAGCACAGGGACATGCAAGTCAGCTGCCCAGCAGGGGTAGGGTGTGGACCGGAGCAGATGGGGCCAGCACCCCAGAGCCCCAGGGAGGGGAGCAGGCGGGGGCACACTGGTGGCGGTTCTGGGGCTCCCGCGCCCTGCCGCCCACATAAGGTGTGTCCACCTAGCCGTGTCCACCCCTGCAGCCCTCACCTGAGCTTCCCAGGCTGCCCGCTGGGCCTTGGCCGCCGCCCGCAGCTCTTCCTGCAGGGCCCGCAGCTCCCGGGCCAGCAGCTCCAGCTCACCAGGCCCCCTGCGTGGGGACCCTGGGCAGCAATGTGGGCTGGGAGGCTTCGGGGGCACGTCCTCAGCACGGCGTCCCTGCAGGCGAAGCCCAGTGCACCCAGAACAGGGGCCCGGGACACTGCAGTCAGTGTCCATGGCTGTGCAGGAGTGGGCGGCCTGGACAAGCCCAGCAGCGAACACGGAGCGTGGCTCAGGCACAAGACACGGCCAAGGTCGGGTAGACAGGGGAGGGGCAGGGCTGGGAGCCCACCCCGAGGCCCCTGGCTACATCTGCGGGGGAGGGACCCGGCCGGGACCCAGGTGCTCACCGTCCACTGCCAGAAGACCAGCTGGTGGCGCCTCCACGTGGCAGCGGCCTCCAGGCGCTTGTTCTCCTGCTGCAGATGCCACAGCAGCTGCAACAACGTCGGCCGCACACAGTGAGCCGCAGTGGTCCCTCTCAGCCCCCGGGCTGCCCGCCTGGCCTCTGAGCAGTCCACAGGGTCACCACCGGGCCGCCCGCCTGGCCTCTGAGCAGTCCACAGGGTCACCACCAGGGCCGCCCACCTGGCCTCTGAGCAGTCCACAGGGTCACCACCAGGGCCGCCCACCTGGCCTCTGAGCAGTCCACAGGGCCACCACCGGGCCGCCCACCTGGCCTCTGAGCAGTCCACAGGCCACCACCGGGCCGCCCACCTGGCCTCTGAGCAGTCCACAGGGCCACCACCGGGCCGCCCCGCCTGGCCTCTGAGCAGTCCACAGGGCCACCACCGGGCCGCCCACCTGGCCTCTGAGCAGTCCACAGGGCCACCACCGGGCCGCCCACCTGGCCTCTGAGCAGTCCACAGGGCCACCACCGGGCCGCCCGCCTGGCCTCTGAGCAGTCCACAGGGTCACCACCGGGCCGCCCGCCTGGCCTCTGAGCAGTCCACAGGGTCACCACCAGGGCCGCCCACCTGGCCTCTGAGCAGTCCACAGGGGTCACCACCAGGGCCGCCCACCTGGCCTCTGAGCAGTCCACAGGGCCACCACCGGGCCGCCCACCTGGCCTCCTGAGCAGTCCACAGGGCCACCACCAGAACCAGCCGGAGCCTCCAGCCTCACCTGCTGGCCATGCCCGGGTCGCGCCAGCAGCTCCGTCTCTGCCACAGACAAGTGGCCGAGGGTCCAGTCCCTGTGGCAGCCCGGGTATATCCGTGGATCTGAAACAAGCCAGAGGTGACACCTGGCACCACTGCCAGCCAGGAGCCCGATGAGACCCCCGCCCCTTCCAGCACAGGGGGAGACCGACTCTGGCCCAGCACCAGTGAGGCGACAAGTGGGGAGTGCGAGGGACAGGAACTCCCCCAGGGTGACAGGGCGCCCAGAGCCCCGGGGAAGCCTGGCCCAGACCAAAGCTCAGTCGCCTCAACCAGTGAGCTCTGGTCTCCCCCGGACCACCTGGAACCTGCTCTAGGCCACACGCCCCCGGGGAAGCCCCTACCTGGCCGGCAGAACACGGGAAGCCCCGACCGGGCGGGCAGAACACGGGAAGCCCCGACCTGGCCGGCAGAACACGGAAGCCCCTACCCAGGCCAGTAGGCATGGGAAGCCCCTACCTTGGCCAGCAGGACGTGGCTATTCCCTACCTTGGCCAGCAGGACGTGGCTATTCCCTACCTTGGCCAGCAGGGCGCGGCTATTCCCTACCTTGGCCAGCAGGACGCGGCTATTCCCTACCTTGGCCAGCAGGACGTGGCTATTCCCTACCTTGGCCAGCAGGACGCGGCTATTCCCTACCTTGGCCAGCAGGACGTGGCTATTCCCTACCTTGGCCAGCAGGACGTGGCTATTCCCTACCTTGGCCAGCAGGACGCGGCTATTCCCTACCTTGGCCAGCAGGACTGGCTATTCCCTACCTTGGCCAGCAGGACGCGGCTATTCCCTACCTTGGCCAGCAGGACGTGGCTATTCCCTACCTTGGCCAGCAGGACGTGGCTATTCCCTACCTTGGCCAGCAGGGCGCACTGCTCCTGTTGCAGGGCCCAGAGGCTGCGCCAGCGGAAACGCAGTTTCCCCATCAGCCACTGCAGCTGGCGGATGTCCACGGGGCCATCTGCGTCCCACACAGGCGGCAGGTGGGCAGGGGCTGGCCAGGGCGTCACACTGGAGAGGGGGTAAGAATGACCAGGGTCCCCCACGAGTCCCTTTGGGAGAGGCCAGCGGAGACCAGGGCAGCTCCTCCCAGCCCCTGCCCCCCGACCTGCAGGTGTGGCCACGGTCCCGGGCAGGCCCCGCGGGCGCACCCACCTCGCACACACAGCTCATCGCCCAGTCGCGTGCGGGTGCGCTCCAGCAGCTGCTCCAGCAGGGGTCCGCGGGCCAGGAGCCAGGCCAGGGCCAGCAGCAGCTCGCGGCTGCCCTGGGAGCCATCCTCGGGGAGCCGCGCGAGCGCCCGCCGCGGGTAGCCCTGAGCGCGCAGCGCCGACTTCACCAGGCGGACCTGAGCCTCTGCGAACGGGACCGCGGCTCAGCGGGTCCCCAACGGGGCGTGTCACCATCCACCTGGCCCAGTGCGGAGGCCCACCCGCAAGGCGAGAGCCCACTTGGAATTGACCGGAACTTCACAAGATGCGGCCGGGGTCTACCGAGAGGCGGCTACGGAGAGCCCGGGTGCAGGGAACGGGCGGGGCCAGGATGCCCGGGGGCGTGGCTTGTTGATGGGCAGGGTGCGCGGTGGGCGGGGGCGCGCGGTGGGCGTGGTCGAGTAGGGCGGGGCGGGGGCCTCTCCTCGGAGGCGGGACTTACCGAGGGGCCGCGGGGCTGCCGCGTCTTGAGCGGGGGGGCGGCGAGAGCACGTCTGAAAGCAGCCGCCAGAACGCGGGAGCCTGCGGGGGGAACGAAGGGCCGTGAGCTGAGTCGTCCCCCGCGTCCGCCAGGGCCCGCACCGAGCCAGGCCCCTGCCGCGCGGGTCTCACCGCCTCCGGACGGTCGAACTTGGCTCGGCGGAAGGTCTCGGGGCTGGGCCCGGCGGGCAGCGCCCGACTCAGCGCGGCGATGGTCTCTGGCAGGGTCCCTGCCCCGCCCGGCCGGACCTCGCGGCGCCGCGGCCGCCCCATGCAGCCAGTTCCAGGCTCCGTTCGGACTGGCCGCCGCCGCCGCCGGGACCTCGCGTCCAGTCGCCGCGCGAGCCGGAGGCCCGTATCCAATCATGGCGCTGGTCCCGCCTCCTCTGGGCTCTCGTCCAATGCCTGCGCGGGGTAGGACGCCCCCTTCGGCCCTGGGCCAATGAGTCTGTGGCGTCCCTTGCGCTCACTTCCGGTAAGCGCTGGCCAATCGGGAAGGCGATTGCCAGGCCCAGACGGCAGCCCCTGGCGGGCGTGGTGACGTCCAGCCGCCCAGTGCCCACCTTCTGCACCGGCCTCAGCACCTGGTGGGCGGCTCCACGCCCAGCCCGCTGCCCCGACAGCGCGGGCGGGCCGCCCCGGGTACGAGGCGACTCTCGGCTTCCCCCGCCTGGCTCTGCCCTTGCCCGTGACCACCCTCTGCCGCCCTCCTGGCCGTGACCCTGCTCCTGGAGCTAGTGTCGCCCCCTGACCCCGCTGTAGCCACCAGCCTTTGAAGGAAGCCCTGCCCCTTTGGAGAGCAGACGGGGCCTGCTTGCAGACTCGCAGGGCGCGGCACACGCGCCCCTTATAAGGGGCCCCTCACCGGCCGCGCCCAGGTGGGCTCCGGCTTCCCGTATCAGAGCAGATTGGGACGTGTCCACACCGGCAGCGGCCAGGTGGGCTCCGGCTTCCGGTATCAGAGTAGATTGGGACGTGTCCACACCGGCCGCGGCCAGGTGGGCTCCGGCTTCCCGTATCAGAGCAGATTGGGACGTGTCCACGCCGGCAGCGGCCAGGTGGGCTCCGCTTCCGGTATCAGAGCTGATTGGGACGCGTAGGCAGAACACGTCGAGTAATTCAGGTATCAGCGGGGCTGCGTGCGGAGAACCCCAAGACCCGGCCTTCGCGGCTCAGGTTCCCTGTACTGCTTCCCAGACCCCATACAGGGGGCAGCCTCCCTGTATGGGGCCCTCAAGCAATTCCCCTCACCCTGTCTCGCTGCCGCGCCCCACTCCCAGCTGCCTTTGCTTTGTTTTGCTTTCTTGGGTCACACACCTGACAGTGCTTGGGGATTCAGTCTGGCTCACTCAGAAATTGCTCCTGGTGCTCAGGGGACCACATGGACCTCGAAGCAGGCCGCCCGCCGTGCCCTTTAGTTCCTGAACCCAGGGTTCCGCCCCAGACCTTTGCTCTGCTGTGGCTGGTACCTGGCACAAGTGCCGGCTCCAGGGCTCTCACGCCCAGGGTCCTGTGGGCGGAGCCCAGGAGCCAGACAGCTGTGGCTGAGCACTACGGAGGAAGGCCAGGGTCCTGGGGACGCCAGGAGTGGGAGATACAGAAACGGGGGCAGCGAGGGGCGGCAGGCAGGGTGCCCAGGTGGGGGGACCATAGGATCCACAGGGGGCCACAGGGTGGTGGGGGCCGTGGGGACAGGAGGTGGGGGGGCTGGGCCGCAAGGTTGAAGCACAGGCCGGGAAGCCACGTAATGGGGGCAGGAGCACTGGAATCGGTGACCCGAGCCTGGCCCTGTCCACTGGCCACTTGCTGTGGGGTCACCCATGACTCGAACCTCGCTGCCAGCCACCGGAGCCCGAGGCCGCCTCCTACCCCTGGCCCCTCCCGATGCCTTCCAGAACTACCCTGTCCCAGGCTGGAGCATAGCAGGAGGGCTTTGCCTTGCGCCACGCCAACCCGGCTCGATCCCCGCATCCCATATGGTCCCTGAGCACTGCCAGGAGGAATTCCTGAGAGCAGAGCCTGGAGGAACCCCTGAGCATCACCAGGTGTGACCCATAAAGCAAAGAAAAAAACAACTACCCCGTCCTAGACATAGCTGAGGGTGTGGGGTTCAGGCAGGCCCAGGGGCCTCTCCGCCACCCCTCAGGCGGAGGGGGAGTGGGGGCAGGGCCGCAGGAAGTGGCGGCCAGGCCAGTACTCAGAAAGGGAACCACGAACACTGAGCATCCGCCCCTGCTGGTTCCTCGCTGGCCTCGCCCCAGCACGCGTGCTGGGCTGGCAAGAGCTCGTTGGGCCCCGGGGCCAGCACCGGCACTGCGCCCGCTCTGCAGGAGGCAAGCTGCTGCCCAGCTTGGCCACACACCAGGAGCACGCACATGGGCATGTACACGCATACCCACACATGTGCACACACTTGTGTGCACAGACACGTGTCCGCATACACACGCACGCAAGTACACACACATGCTAGTCTTCTCAGTGTTGGAGCTTATTGGGGGCCTCAGATGCCGGGAATAGCCTGGAGTCAGCCGGCAGCCCGGGACAGTCTTCAACCTGCAAGAGGGCCAGGCCAAGTTCTACCCCTGCAGCCAGACCGCCCGGAGCCCCCGGAGCCCCCACGCCAAGGGAGCAGGGGCAGAGCTGCGGTACCTGGGATTACTTGAAGGTGTGACTCTCAGCACACCTCGCCCAAAACCTGCAGAGAAAGCAAACGGCGGTTTTGGGGGATGGGTGGGGGCTGAGGAGAGCGGGGCTGCTGGCGGAGGGAGCAGGGGTGAGGGGGCGATACCTTTGGGTCCGAACATGGCGGCGTAGCAGGGGTGGTTGCAGTAGGGCTTGCCTTCGTGCTGCCGCAGAAGCGAGAAGGGGGTCACAGAGCTTCCCCGCGCCCCCCGATGGCCTGTCCACCCTGTCCACCCCGCACCTACCTCGGCATGGCCCCCTGAGGTCAGGGTCTTCCCAGATTTTCACACTTGAGGCAGGGCCTGTGCCAGTCCTTCCCCAAGGAGGTGACCCGCTCGGCTGGAGGGGGAGAGGGTCTGAGCGCGCCGAGGGCACCTGGGCCTCGGGCCTGTCGGTGGGCGCGGCAAGCCCCAGTCCAAGGCCTGCCCACAGGGCGGCAGCACTGACCCTGGGCTTCCCCTTCCCGTGGTTTCTGCAGATCGGTGTCGGGTGGGGTCGGGGGCGGGTGGAGGGCGCCCCACTTCCTGCCCCGGCTCTGGGGCGGCGGCGGGCGGGAGCAGAGCGGGAGGACCGCAGGAGCAGAACGGGAGCACGGAGGGAGCAGAGCGGGAGCACGGAGGGAGCAGAGCGGGAGCACGGCGGGGGCGGGAGCAGAACGGGAGACGGCGGAGCAGAGCGGAGCAGAACGGGAGACGGCGGGAGCACGGCGGGAGCGGGAGCACAGCAGGAGCGAGAGGACACCGGGAGCAGAGCGGGAGCACAGCAGGAGCGAGAGGACGCCGGGAGCAGAGCGGAGTACGGAGGGAGCACAGCGGGAGCAGAACGGGAGACGGCGGGAGCAGAGCGGGAGGACGGCAGGAGCACAGCGGGAGCACAGCGGGAGCGGGAGGACGGCGGAGCAGAACGGGAGAGAGGACGCCGGGAGCAGAGCGGGAGCACGGCGGCGGCGGGAGGACAGGAGCGGGCCGAGCTAGCGGGGTCTGGCCAGGCGGCAGAGGGGACCGAGAGGAGCTGAGCGGGGCTGAGTGGGGCCGGGCAGAACCGGGTGGGTCAAAAGCGGGACCAGGCGGGCCGGGGCCGCGGGCGCCGGGTTCCGCGTCCGTCTCCCACTGCGCGCGCCGCTTCCTCCCGCCCTGGAGCCCCCAGGCCTGCGGGCCGGACCCCACCCCGCCGCGCTCACCGAAGTACACCTCCTTGTCGCACTTGGGGCACTTGGGCATGGCGGCGCGGTCAGGCGGCACTGGGCGCGTCCCGCAGATCCGCGCCTTTCAGGGACCCCGCGACCCCGCCCCCGGCACGCCCGCCGCCCCGCCCAGGCCCCGGACTTGGACCCGCGGGACCGAGGAAAGTCGGGCCCCACCCGCCTCTAGGAGGGGCGTGGGCGGCGGGGACGGGCCCGGGGCTTCCCGGCAGGGGGCTCGTCGGGGGCCCGGAGCGAGCTGGCGCCGGGGGTCGCAGAGGTGGGCTGGCCCCTTTCTAACCTAACAGACCGCAGCTGGGCGCCCCAAGTCGGGTTGATCCCGCGCCCCGTGTGGCCCCAATAAAAAAGGCAAATCACCATACGGGGTCCCCGCCCGCCCGTCCCGCCCTCTCCCAGCGGCTTCGCCCGCACCCTGCGGAACATCGGGGAATTTGGGACTCGAGCCCTCGCTTCCTCTGGGGGTGCAGGCAGGGGACGCCCGGGTGGGAAGGGGTGCCCAGCGCCTGGGCCTGGGTCCTTATCCGGGCGATGGTGCCTGGCCCTCGTTCCGCCCAGGTGCCAGGCAGAGACTGACCACCCCAGGGCCAGAGCCGCTGCCCCCAGCCCTTCCTCAGCCTGGGTGTGGTTCCCACTGCCTCCCTCCTCGTCTCCCTCCACTCCCAGGCCTCGCCTTGGCCCTCTGCAGACCCCGGCTGGTGTCTTCCCGCGCTGCCTCTTTCTTTTCCTCTGGCCTCTCCAGGCAGTGCTCAGGATCACTCCCGCAGCACGCTGGACATGTGGGTGTCCAGGGTCCAACGTGGATGGCTGCATGCAAGGCACTGCCTCTCTGTCCCTGTTCTCTCTCTCTCTCTCTCTCTCTGGATCCCCCCACCACACACACACACACACACACACTCACTGGCTCCTAACAGCTTGTCCAGCCTAACCAGGCCTGGTCCTCACCAGGGCCCCAGAAGGGGGTCATGGGCAGAGGCCCCAGCCTGCCCCAGGAACTCCCAAATCTCCTCCCAGTCCTGTCCCAAGAAGGGCCCACATACATGCCGTCTCGGGGTCAGAGTGACCATCCGACACTCCAATCGGCCCCCGCCCCACCCAAGTGATCCCGAGTACCGAGCCAGAGGTGTCCCAAAACAAGCACCACAGAACCAGACGACGAGGCGCCTCTGCCCCAGAAGCCTGGTGCCAAAGCAGCTCAGGGACGAGGGAGGTCTGGAGCACTCGGCCTGGGGACACGGCCACAGAGTAAAGGCCACTGGAGGCACAGTGCTGAGCCTCGGGGGCTTGACACACGTGAGCACACAGGCCTCACCCCTGCAGCTGCCACTCCCGCGTGCCTGCAGGCCTGCCCCCGAGGGCACCCTAGGCATGCCTCCGTGGGTGCCACCTGGGGGTACAGGTCCTTCTGGCCTTCTTTGTGTTTTTGCTTTTTGGGTCACACCAGCGACGCCCAGGGGTTACTCCTGGCTCTTCGCCCAGGAATTGGCTCCCTGGCGGGCTCGGGGACCCTATGGGATGCCGGGATCGAACCCGGGTTGGCCGCCTGCAAGGCGAACGCCCTCCACGCTGTGCTGTCGCCCAGCCACCTCCTGGTTTCTGTTCAGCCCACAGGGGGCCACCAGAGGGGCAGGTGGAGTAGATGGCAGAGCCCGGCTCCCCCTTCCTGCTCCCCAGCTTCGCGCAGCCAGCCCTGTGGCCCTACCCAGCCCCAGCAGGGCAGAGGCAGGCCCCCTTGAAAGCAGGGGCGATGGCTCCTCTGCCCGCTGTTATGCCCGTTGCCATGGCATGGTGGGGGAGGGGCACAGAGCACCAAGGGCCAGAGGCCGCACTCTCAGGACTGAGACGCAGCCTGGAGCTCCCGGCGCCAGCCCCGGCCTGCACACAGCCGCCCACAGCACACACCCAAGCTCACACATGCTCACAGGTCGGGTGTTGAGGGCTCCCCCAAGGCAGGCTCCTTGTCTCTCCCCCTGCTGCGGACACTGGGGACAGGCCAGAGTGACCAGGACGGGACACAGCATGGCCAGCCCTTGAGCACACTGCCCAGTCCTGTGGCGGCAAAGGAGCTGTAGAGAGGACGGCCAGTGCCAACTTACTGTCCCCAGGGCGCAGCCAAGCTGGACAGTTAGACCCCGCTGCAGGGGTCTGCGGAGAGGGGGAGAGAGACAGACAGGGAGAGACAGAGAGACAGAGACAGAGAGATAGACAGTCAGAGAGACAGAGAGATAGAGATAGGGAGAGACAGACAGAGAAACAGATAGAGAGACAGAGTCAGAGGGAGACAGAGACAAAGACAGAGACAGACAGCAGGGAGACAGACAGAGAGAAGTTGAGAGACAGAGACAGAGAGATAGAGAGACAAAGAGACAGCAGGAGAGACAGACAGAGCAGACAGGGACAGAGAGACAGAGAAACAGTGTCAGGCTATGCAGCAGCTGGGGGGGCATCCAGCCGCCCCCCAAGCGAGGGTAAAGACCAGTAGAGTGACCGCGGAGGAATCCATCCCCAGGGCCACTGCCTCCGCGGGAATGTTCTGCTCCGGGCAGTGTCCCCCTCCCAGATGAAGCTTTGCCGCTCCGCCCCCAGAACTGTTCCAGGCAGGGTGCAGCGCCCAGGTCAGAGCCATTCCCAGGGTGGTCAGCGCTCCACCTCGCGGCCTCCAGTTCCAGCTCCCCCAAGGCCGCCCCCGCCCCCGCCCGCCACAGGCCCCCCAGGGTCAGCGGCTCAGACATTCCCAGCATCTATTTTCAGCAGCCCGTCTCGTGGGACCCTTCGCGCGGGCAGCAGCGCTTGTTCAACAGGCGCGGGCACCTCTGCGCTGGACCTGGGCTAACCTTTTCTTTCTTTGGCTTTTTTTTGGGGGTCACACCCGGCATTGAGCCCGTTTCCAGGAATCTCGGGGACTGGAGCCAAAGGCCGGGAGGACCGCCTTGAATTCCAGGGCGTCCAGTCCAGCAGCCCGGGGCCCAGAGGACAGCCCCCGCGGATGCGCGAACCTGGGCGCCGCCTCCTACGCGGCCCACGAGACCTGGGGGGTGTCAGCAGGGGGCTGACCCAGGGGCAAGAGGGACGGGCACGAGAGGGGGACTCGGGAAGTCACCGCGGCGCCCCGAGCCCGGTCAGAGCTTGGGGTGCTGGGCTGTGGCGGGGCTGCGCGGGTGCAGGGGCCCTGCGGGAAGTGGGTGGCCGGCGCGGCGGGGGGCCTGGACATGGGCCCCAGGTTCTGGAGGAGGATCCCGGATCGCGGCTGGCTCTTTCGGAGCCGCACTGCATGGGCAAGGGCAGGGGTGGCCGCCCAGCGGGCATCAGGCACCGAGCTCGCCCTCGCCCCCTGCCGCTCCGCGGGCGCCGCCCCGTCTCCATGACAACGCCCGCAACAAACAAGCAGCGCGTCAGCAGGAAGTGGACGGTCGCTGCCCTCCAGGGAACCCCGTGGCCCTGCGCCGGCCGCCCCCGACTCCTCCAAGAACGGCCCCCGCAACCCTGCGCCGGCGCCCCCGACTCCTCCCGTGAGCGCCGGGTGCGACCCCCGCCCAGCGGACAGGAAGCGCCCACCCAACTCTGGGGGCCCTGCGCGCCCCCCGCCTTGGGAGCCGCGGACTGGCGGGCGGGAAGCGCTTCCCGGCCTGCGCCCACGCGTCCCGACCGGGGGGTGGGGGCAGCGGCCTGTGGCTGCGTCTGGGCTCGGCGCCCCGGCAGGCAGGGCGGGCCCCGGCGCCGCTGCCCACGCCCGCGGTGCTAGTGACCGCCCTCCGGTGCTAGGTGACGGCCCTCCGGCCTGCGGGCGGCAGCGGCCCCTGGCGGCGAGCACGGCGTCCCGGCCAGCACCCCCGGCCCCGCCCGCCCCTGCCGGTGACCCCGGCGTCCAGGGCCGCTGCTTGGCCAAGACCGACCCCTCGCAGGATGCGGCCAGGGGAGGGGGCGCCTCGCGCGCGACTGCATCTCGGGGTGTGGCCCCACAAGGCGACTTGAGACCCTGCGATCCGCAACCTTTATTGACATCAGGAGTCGGGCAGTGGCCGCGCTGTGGGCAGGGTGGGGGGGGAGGAAGCTCCCGGCAGCGGAGTGCTGTGAGCGGCCTGGCAGTGGCCACCACGGGCAAGGGGAGCTTAAATAACACTGGGGCAAGCGGGGGGCGGGGCGCCACACGGGGACCACCCGGGACGAAGCGGGGAAACGCCGCGGCAGGGCACATCCGCTGCTCCGGGCAGCCCGCTCGGGAGCTGCGCCTGCTGGCGGCCGCGGCCACAGGCCCAGGCCCCAACCCTGCCGAGCCCTGACGGGCGGCCTAGGGTTGCGCTTTGCCTTCGGGGTCCTTGTCGTAGATGTAGCTGCCGACGGCTCCGGTGTTCACGCCTGCGGGAGAGAAAGCTAGGTGCGGGAGGGCGCAGAGGGGCGCAGAGGCCCTGCCCCGCCTGCGCGGCACTCACCCTTGGGTCCGAAGAGGATTCCATAGCAGGGTTTGTGGCAGTAGGGCTGGCCATCGTGCTGCGGGAGGGCCGGACTCAGCAGGCGGCCACAGGGGGCAGCCGCTGGCACCGGGCACCATGCTCACCCCAGCCCCGCCCCAGACTGGCACCGCCCCCCTCACCTCCGCGTGGCCGCCGGGCGTCAGTGTCTTCCCGCAGCGCTCACAGCGCAGGCAGGGCCGGTGCCAATCCTTGCCCAGGGACGTCACCTTCTCGGCTGGGGAGGGGAAAGGTGAGCAGGGAGGAGGGTGGGGTAGGGGTGGGGCGGGCGGGGAGTCACTCACCGAAGTAAACCCTCTTGTTGCAGCGCGGGCAGAGGTTGGGCTCTCCTGTGAACGTGGTCACGCTGGAGGCTGCGAGGGAGAAGCAGGGAGGCTCAGCCCCGCCGGGCACCCGCCGCCCCCAACACCGGCTCCACCCACCTTTGCTGGGCCCCTTCGGGGCCACTGGCCTTGCGCTCCTCGGTGGTGGCTCGGGCCACCGGCACCTCGACGGGGCCCGTGACCTGAGTGCCCTCGGTCGCGGGCTTCTCATAGATGTAGGAGCCGGCGCCTCCAATGTTGACTCCTGGGGACAGGAGGGAAAGGGGTTGGTGACCTGGACTCCCTCCAAGGAGCTGGGGCCGAGTCTTGGGGTGTGGGGGGGGGCTGGCAGGGTCGCCGGTACCTGGGACTCCACAGCTTAGAGGCGAGAGCCGCCCAGAGGGGCAGCAGCAAGGTACGCTGGCCTTTTATTTGTTTGCTATTTTTCCGGGGGTGGGGTGGGGTGGGTGGTGTCACACCTGGCAATGCTCAGGGGTTCCTCCTGGCTCTGCACTCAGGAATTACTCCTGGCGGTGCTCGGGGGGACCATACGGGATGTGGCAAATGCCGTACCTGCATGGCCCAGGCCCGACTCACCTTTGGGTCCGAAGAGTGTGGCGTAGCAAGGCTTGTGGCAGAAGGGCTTTCCGTCGTGCTAGGCAGAGGGAGGGGTGTGTGAAGTCCCAGCGGAGGCGGAGGGGCCGGCTGCCCCCACACCCCACCCTGGGGGGGGGGGCTCACCTCAGCGTGGCCCCCGGCGTCAGGGTCTTGTTGCAGCGCTCACACTTGAGGCAGAACTTGTGCCAGTCTTTGCCCAGAGAGCTCACCTTCTCCGCTGTGGGGAGGCATGTGGTTGGGGTCCTCCCTCGTCAGCACCCGGATGCCCCCTGCGGGGAACATCCTGCCTCCGGAGCATGGGGCAGCCACTGCCTGCAGTAGCCTGGGCTCAGGGCAGCCCCTGCTGACATCAAGCTAGCCCCCCACCTGTCCGGCGCTGCGGGCCACCTCCCAATGGCCGGAAGTGGGGAGGACTTCCAGAGCAGGGAAGTGGATTCCCCAGGGAGCTGGGCAGGAAAAGGGTGGAGCAAACCGGAATTCCGAAGGAAGACCAGGCCCAAGTGTGCTGGAGGCTGTTCCCCGGCCACCCACCCTCCACCTCCTGGGGCAGCACAGACTCCCCAGGGCACTGGGCCTTGGGCTAGTCCGCAGAAGCTGGCCCACATCACCTGGCACTGTCCCTGGCTGGCCCGGGGCAGCTGTGGCAGCTGCCGCTCAGGGCAACCCAGACCACGTGGCACTGGCCGGCTCCCGCATGCGGCCCCTGGGGGCAGGGAATGACCCTGAGCTCCAGTGGGCAGGTCGATGTCCACTCATTGGGCCAAGCCGGGAACACCGCATCGATTGTGTCTGCTGTTGGCAGCGAACAGCTGAGGGCTTTTCGGGGACCCAGAGGCTCGGTGCCCTGAGGTCACTGCACTGGACCCTGGCCAGGTCCCACTCTGCTCACACAGGGGGGGTGGCTGCGGGGCCGTGTGAGTCCCCTATGTTCCCGCCTCGGCGGCCACTCAGGACCATCCGCCCAGCGGGTCAGCTTGAGGACCCCTGACTGTGCCCACCCCGAGGCGGCAGGGCTGGGCTGCTGCGCTAGACCCGCCCCCTCCCCTCGCGGGAACAGCAAAGGGGGCTGGCCGGGGCAGGCATTCAGAGAAGCTGCTTCCCTGCTCTTGCCCCCGGCCCTAACCACCTGCGGGGGGTGCCCGGTAGGGGCCCAGGCGGTCCCTCTCCTGGACTGTCTGTCCAGATGCTGGGGGCGGGGCTTGGCCGGGGGACAAATCAGGAAAAAATAGAGGAGCGACTCCTTGTGGGCACCCGCCCTGCCCCGGCCGCTGACCTCTAAGCAGAGGGGGTGGGGGGGGCTCGGTCATTTGAACTTTCTGTCCCTCCCGTTCCCTCGCTGTCAGGCTTCCACCGGCCGGGCCGTGGGAGAGTCCCGCGGAACCGGCGTGTTGGGACATGAGAGAGGCCGCGGCCAAAGTCGCCCCCGCGCGCCCGGAGCCCAGGCGGGCCCGGATCCGGCGGGCGGGCCTGGGCGGGGGCCGGGGGCCGGCGGGGGTCGTGCGCCGAGGCCCGGCGGCGCGACCACGTGTCCCCGAGCGGACGGACGCGCCCGGTTCCCGCGGGAAAGGCCGGAGGCGCGCGGCGGCCCGCCCGACCCCGCCCCGCCGCCCCGCCGGGGCCGCCCCCGGCCCGCGGGGACCCCCACCCAGCCGGTCCCATGCAGAGCGCTCCTGGGGCCCCCCGGCCGCCGCCCCCGCCCCACCCCAGGGCGGTCAGGCTCCCGGGCGTGGCCGCCCACCCCGTCGCGGCTCCCGGCGCCGCAGCTGCCCGGCCCGTGCGTCCCCGGGGGCGGCGGGGCTGGCACTCACCGAAGTACACGGTCTTGTCGCACTTGGGACACTTGGAGGCCATGGTGGCGGCTCCCGCTGCCCGCTGCCTGCTGCCCGCTGCCCGCTCCGCCGCTCAGCCTCGCCGCCGCGCCCGTCGCCGCGCGCCCCGCCCGCCCGCCGCCCGCGCGCCCATTGGCTCCGCGGCCGGGGCGGGGCCTCGGGAGCCCCCCACCCCCGGGGACGCCGGGGGGGCGCGGGCGGCGGGCGGGGCGCACCTGCCGGGCTGCGGGGCCCGGGCCGCCCCCGCCCCGCGCCGCCCGCGCCCCCGCCCCGAGCCGCGCTCCTCGTTGCCTTGGCAACGTCGGGGCCGCTGGAGCGGGGAGGGCGACCCCCGGGGGTCCGGGTCCGCGCGACCCCGGCCTAGGAACGCGGCCGGCCGGGTGCCCTCGAAGCGACGCTTGAGCGGCGCCGTCCGCGCCCCCGGCCCGCGGCTCCCCGACCCCCGCCCCACCCCGGCGCCGGGCCCGCTTCCCTTTGTTGCCCGGTTTCCATGGCAACGGCGGCGCGGCGGGTCGGAGCCGGATTCCGGGACGGGTCCGGCCGCCGCCCCGCCCGGGCGCGCCTCGCCCCCGCCCCGCCACTGTCAGTGGTGCTGAAGGCGCCGAGGTGAGGGCAGGGCTTGGAAACGAGGCGCTGCCGCTTCCAAAAACAGCGCCGGAGAAACTGCTGGAAGGCATGGGGGCGGGGGCGGCGGAAGCCCGTGCCCAGGGAGGGTGGGCAGAGCGGGGGCGGCCAGGACCGGGCACTGCCCTCGCGCCCCCCCGCCGCCGCTGGCTCCGGGACCGGGCGCGGGGCTCCGCCGCCTTCGCCAAGCGCGCCCGCGCCCCGCCCGCTGCAGCATCCGCGCCGCCACCTGGATCCTGCCTCTTCCCTGCCCGCCTCCGCCCTCCTCGGCCCTGCGCCTGGCAAGACGCAGCCACAGCCAGGCCAGACAAGCGAACCGGGCAGAGGCGGTGCCAGGCCCCCGCCCCCTCCCCAGAACCCAGGCATTCCTGGGCCGCCTCAGTTCCTGCTGCCCGGCCTCCTCCCCCACCACCCGACTGACCAGCCCGACGGGCCCCCTCCCAGCGGATCCGGCTTTGGCGTCTGGCCAGCGCGGGAGGCCGGAGCGGGAGGGGGCGGCCAGCCTGGGGCTCCTGCAGGTCAGCTCAGCTCCGCGGGGCTTCGGGTGTCTCTGAATAATTCATGGCTCTGTCCCATTCCTTCTCCAGCAGGTGCAGAGGGTTACCTGTGGGCGGTCTCGGCCCCGGGGCCCAGCCAGAGGTTCCCACGTGCGGGGCAGTGCGGCCCAGTGCGGTGGGGAGACTGAGGAGGGGCCGCCCTCCAGCCATCTGACCTGTCCCCACCTTCTAGCAGTCTCTGCCTGCAGGAGGGAGCCCACCAGGGGCTACGCGGCCACCTATGCAGCCCCTATCCAGAGGGGCCTGCCCGCGGCCGAGGTCACAGCCCCCAGCTGAGGACCGGCCAGGCCGGCAGCCAGACAGCCGACACTCAGCAGGTCCTTATCTGTGCCCCAAGGGAGAAGTGGATTCTATTTTCATTCCCTGGCGGAGATTTCCGAGATGAGGGGGAGGGGGCGCAGCTTGGAGGCCCCCACCCCCCGCACTGGCTAGCTGCCCCTGTCCCAGGCCAGAGCGCCCAAAACCAGACAGGTCCCCACTAGGGCCACCACAGCACGGGTGGCCGGTGGCCTGCCTCTGCCACTGGCCTGCCTCCTGGGCGGGCAGCACCGGGCGGTTCTCTGAGCAGCTGCGGCCACACCCCACCCCCCGCCTGCCAGAGACAAAAGACCCTGAGGCCCAGTTGGTTTTTTCCTTTTTATGAGTTTTTTTCTTTGTTTTTTTTTTAATATGAAAATTACTTGAAAAGACAAGGGGCCAACCCACTGGCCGGCCACGCCGATCCTAACATTCCAGGTGTAAGTTACAGAGCTTAAATTCATCTACAAAAAAGTAATAAAAATAAAATTTAAAATGGCACCTTCAACAGAACACAACACAACTGACGCCGCCGCGAAGCCCACGGCCCGGCACGGCTCCTCGGCTCCGCTCCAGCCAAAAAGGAAACTCAAAGCTAACGGGACTCCTCGGATAAATCTCGGAATAAGTTAGAGACCGAGTGGGCGCGGCTCTCTGCGAGTGAGGGCGGGGCACTAGCAAAGGGGGCGGCGGCGGCGGGCGGGGCTAGTCCTCGATGACGATGGGCCTGTCGTTGACCGGAGCAGGCACGGGGGGGCCGCAGCGGCAGCGCCTGGCTCTGGCGCAGAGCAATGGGCTTGTAGGGCCTGCGGGCAGCACGCTTGGTCTCGGACGAGGACAGCAGCTTGCGAATCTTCCTGCAGGGAGAGCAGAGCCGGGCTGTGGGCACTGGGTGGGGCAGGGCAGAGGCGGGCGGGGCAGAGGCGCGTGGGCCCCAGCGTTGCCCCACCTGGTCTCCTCCGTGGCCATGTAGAACACGTCGTCGGGGGCATCAATCCAGTTCATGCGCCGCCGCTTGACGGGGGGCAGGGAGCCCCCGGATCAGGCGCACCTTGGTGGGGTACGACTTCCCGTTGAGCAGAAGGTTCCGGCTTGGTCCCTACAGGGAGGTCAGGGTGAGGTAACGCCCACCGCCCTGCCCAGACCACACCCCACTGGGCCCCACTTACCATGTGCCTGGCCTGTCCGTGGTTTGTCAAACCTGACAAGGGCAAGACGCAGCATGAGACCCGGGTCCTCCTGTGCCCCACGGCATGAGACCCGGGTCCTCCTGTGCCCCACGGCATGAGACCGGGTCCTCCTGTGCCCCTACGGCATGAGACCGGGTCCTCCTGTGCCCCCACGGCATGAGACCCGGGTCCTCCTGTGCCCCACGGCATGAGACCCGGGTCCTCCTGTGCCCCACGGCATGAGACCCGGGTCCTCCTGTGCCCCCACGGCATGAGACCCGGTCCTCCTGTGCCCCACGGCATGAGACCCCCGGGTCCTCCTGTGCCCCACGGCATGAGACCCCGGGTCCTCCTGTGCCCCACGGCATGAGACCCGGGTCCTCCTGTGCCCCACGGCATGAGACCGGGTCCTCCTGTGCCCCACGGCATGAGACCCGGGTCCTCCTGTGCCCCACGGCATGAGACCCGGGTCCTCCTGTGCCCCCCCACGGCATGAGACCGGGTCCTCCTGTGCCCCCACGGCATGAGACCCCCCGGGTCCTCCTGTGCCCCACGGCATGAGACCCGGGTCCTCCTGTGCCCCACGGCATGAGACCCGGGTCCTCCTGTGCCCCACGGCATGAGACCCCGGGTCCTCCTGTGCCCCCACGGCATGAGACCGGGTCCTCCTGTGCCCCACGGCATGAGACCCGGGTCCTCCTGTGCCCCACGGCATGAGACCCGGGTCCTCCTGTGCCCCACGGCATGAGACCCGGTCCTCCTGTGCCCCACGGCATGAGACCCGGGTCCTCCTGTGCCCCACGGCATGAGACCCGGGTCCTCCTGTGCCCCCACAGCATGAGACCCCGGTCCTCCTGTGCCCATGGCATGAGACCCGGGTCCTCCTGTGCCCCCACGTGGCCCGTGGCTGCCAAGGCCTCTGGGACCATGCCCCAACCCCACAGCCTGAGGCTGCACACAGGGGCTTTATTCCGGCCAAGCCAGGGAAGAGCCCTGTTCTCCGGCCCACGGGCCACAGCTGGCCAGGAAAGCAGCACCCCTATGGATGCGGCTGACAGTGGCTGACAGGACGTCGTCAGCTCAGCTGCCTGCAGTCCCCGCCCCGCCCCAGCTGGCCCGCTCAGGCCCATTTGGAGGGGTTTGAGATGCCCGTGGAGACGGGCCCAAGACGAGGAGCTGGCGACTACAGCCAGGATCTGCTGGTCCAGGTGCTCTGTGGGTGCCCCCCACCAGCTCCTGGCACCCAAACTGAACCCCGTATCTGCAGGGCCTGAGCCAGTGAGCAGGCACGGAGCAGGCACGTGAGGAGGGGCAGGTACGTGTGTGCAGGTGAGAACATGCAAATGTGCACAGATGTGTAGGCACACGTGTACATGTACGGCTGTGTGCGCAGACGGGAGTGTACGGGTGACAGCACGCAGGTGTGAGTGAGCAAGTGCGTGTGCGACTCATGTGCAGGCGTGTGTGTGCAGGAGCCGGTGTGGGGTGCGTGTGCAGGTGCTTGTGAGGCTGCGGCACATGTAGTCACCCCGTGTCCGTGTCCAGACAGCAGGGCCCCGGGCCAGCTGGGCCTCCCCTCTGCAGTGCCCTGCCTGAGGGCAGCGGGAGGGGCCCGGGCACGCGCCACAGCACGCCCCACCACTTACCCAGGTAAGTGCCTACCACAGCGAGCCGCAGAGGGAGGAAGCACAGGTGAGTGTTAGCGCACAGGAAGCCGAGGGCGGCGCGGCACCGCACAGACACCGCGGCAGAGCGCCTGGTCTCCCCACATGCTCAAGGCGAGCCCAGAGCCCACAGGGGCGCTGGCGGCTGTGGGCACAGCTGGGGAGCGGGTCCATGTGGGCGAGCGCCCAGGCCCCACCACTGCCGGGTGTGACTGATGGCTGAGGCCAGGCTATTTGGACACGGCCTGCTGCCACCTGTGGGCCGCCAGCCTGGGCAGGTCCACACGGACGCCCCATACCCCTCACGTCTCTGAGCACACAGCCGCACCACCTCCACTGCGGCCTGGCTCCTGGGTGGTCCTACACGTGGGCCCACTTGAGGGGCGATGGCTCCTGGAGGACCCAGGGGGTCAGCAGATCTGGGGGCTGCTGGTGGGGGCCCCAGGTGCCTACTGCCCCTCGTCAGCAGCACTCACAGCCCCGCCTGCCCCCTCCCAGCACAAGAGGGGCGCAGGCGCGCAGCAGCCGGGAGCTAGGGCAGAGACATGCGGCAGTCACAGCGCAACAGCAAGGCGGGCAGCGGGGCCACACACAGGGAGAGTCCACGAGCCGGGGACTGGCATCAGGTGCAGCCTGGGCCTCATGGACTGCCCAGGGCTGTGGCCCGGCCACCGGCGGCCATGCACACGAGCACAGCACATTCAGGCACCCCACCAGCGGCCGCCCCAGGCCTTACCCCTACTGGGCATCAAGAGACGCTTCTTCATGTTGCCTGGCCATGCCCGACGGCAAGAGAGAGAGGAAGAGAAGACACGGTGAGCGGGCGGCAGGCCGGGCCGGCCCCCAGCGCCTCAGCGAGGCCCACACTCACCGTCCACGCCGCTGTGGTGCTCGTAGCCTCTCTTGCCCAGAATGGTGGGCGAGCCGCTGCTGATGACGGGCGCTGGCTTGGCAGGGGCTCAGGCCACCCAGCACACCGGGCACAGTCTTCACGGGCTCGGGCTTTGGGGCGTGGGTGGGTCTCTGTAGGCGCATGGGGCAGGTTCAGCGGTGGGGCGGGCTGAGTGGGGCTGTGTGACCTACCCCAGGCCCGGGCGGGGCTCACCCAGGTACCGCAGCACGGCTTCCAGGGGCTTCCGGACGGCCTGCTTCAGCACCAGCGGGCTCTGGGAGGCTTGGGGAGCCGCACCGTACCTGTGGGGCCCAGGGTCAGTGCTCGCAGGTGGGCGGGCGGGCAGGCGGGCGAGTGCGGGCGGGCGCCAGGCGGGCACTCACACTCAGCCTTGATGGCCGCGCTGTTGATGGGCGTGTAGGGGTGCCTGGCGGCGTGCTGGGGCCTCAGGATCTCACGACACAGGCGCCGTGCGATGCGCGTGAGCTTGGTGGTGTGCAGGTAAAAGGCCTGCCGCGTCTTCATGGCGAACTTGGGGCTCCCGCTGCCCGGGCTGGGAGGCCGTGGGGCTCTGCGCGGGAGGCGCGCCGCCCGACACAGCGCCATGACCAGGGCAGGGGCGGCGGGCGGAGGCGGGGCCACAGGGCGGGGGGAGCCACTTACCGAGTTGCTGCGGTTGGGTCCCGCCTCTCCCCATCGAGCCGGGTTGGCATTTTCAAGCCACCATATTTCTTCCAGTATGTCCAACAAGAGGCGCAGAGACGACACTGCATGTTAGGGGGACCCCAAGAATACCACTGGTAAGACTGGGTGGCTACGAACAACAAAGTCGGAGATAGGCGGGTTCTTAAGCAGAACCAGTGACGGCAGAGCCCCTCAGCTGCCCCTGCCCGGCCGCCCGGCGCCCGGGCCCAGCCCCCAGGGACCCCAGACGAGGCTCCCCAGGCAGGGTGTGGGCCCCAGGCTGGCCCCCGACCGCATGGGCGGCACCGGGCCGGGCACTTACTGTAGCAGCTCTCGCAGGCCCGGCCAGCTCCGGGGCTCTGGCCCGGGGCACCTGCGCCGTTCACCGCACCCGCCTTGACGTTATTGCCGCTGATCTGGTTCGGGTTTGGCTTGTTACTTGGGGCAAAGGGAGACAGGGGCGTCACGGGGTGCCGGCAGGTCAGCCCCGCCGCCCGCCCGCCGCCTGCCTAGCCATGGCGGCAGCACTCACTAGTTGGGGATGTACACCTGCTTCAGCTTGCTCTCGGCCTCAGCAGCCTTCAAGCGTTTCTGAAACACAAGGGCCTGTGTGTGTCTCGTGCCCAGCACGGCTGCAGCCCTCCCGCGGGCGGGCACCGCCCACCTGCTGCACGTATCTGTCCGTGGTCTTCCACATGTAGTAGTACTCAATGATGCTCGTCAGTGACTTCCAGGGCAGCTGGGACAGGGCGGGCCGTGACAGGGGTCAGGGATGCGGGCGGGGGCGAGGCCTGGCCAGCACCCCCTCTCGCGCTCTAGGCTAGAGACAGGCTGCCTGGCAGCCCACGCCCCTGCCACTGCTGTGCCCAAAGTGCGGTGGGCGTGGCTGCAGCAGACGCCCTTCCTGGGGACGGAGGCACTGCCAAGGGCTGCGTGGGCTCAGGCGGCCACACCAACGTCACCATCCGCCTGCGATGTTCTCACGGGCCTCTGCTTTGCCAGGCACCCTGTGGTCCTGGTATCGCCGGGGTTTGATGTGGCTCCTGGTCTCAGGCCGAGGTGGCTGGGACACCCCCGGCATGGACAGGGCTCCCCGGGCCTGCCTCAGTGGCAGGGGACCAAGAGCACTCGCCACTAGGGCTGCTTCCCCAGGCTGGTGGACTCTCCCATCCTTTCACCTGTCCCGCAGGTGAGTCACGTGGCTGAAGCTCCCCAAGCTGTGCTGTAGGTGCAGTGGCCCGCTACTCACAAAGTCCTGCTGGATGTCAGTGAAGTCCTTCCCGTACTTCTCCAGGGCCTCCTCGAACAGGCTGGCCTCCGAGGCTGACCACTCCTCCATCTCGTCCCTGCACAGCACCGGCCCGCCCTGGGGCACCAGTGCCGAGATGGCCTTGGCCACGTCATACACGCTCCTGTGCAGAGTGTCCATGGCGTGGAACTACGGCAGAAAACAGGCTCAACACATACACACACACACACACACACACACACACACACACAGAGCTCCTGTGCAGTGTGCATGGCGTGGAACTACGTGCAGAAAACAGGCTCAACACAGACACACACACCACACACACACACACACACACACACACACACACAGAGCTCCTGTGCAGTGTGCATGGCGTGGAACTACGGCAGAACACAGGCTCAACACAGACACACACACCACACATACACATACACACACACACAGAGCTCCTGTGCAGTGTGCATGGCGTGGAACTACGGCAGAAAACAGGCTCAACACAGACACACACACCACACACACACACACACACACACACACAGAGCTCCTGTGCAGTGTGCATGGCGTGGAACTACGCAGAACACAGGCTCAACACAGACACACACACCACACATACACATACACACACACAGAGCTCCTGTGCAGTGTGCATGGCGTGGAACTACGGCAGAACACAGGCTCAACACAGACACACACACCACACACACACACAGACAACACACACACACAGAGCTCCTGTGCAGTGTGCATGGCGTGGAACTACGGCAGAAAACAGGCTCAACACATACACACACACCACACACACACACAGAGCTCCTGTGCAGTGTGCATGGCGTGGAACTACGGCAGAACACAGGCTCAACACAGACACACACACCACACATACACATACACACACACACAGAGCTCCTGTGCAGTGTGCATGGCGTGGAACTACGGCAGAAAACAGGCTCAACACAGACACACACACCACACACACACACACACACACACACACACAGAGCTCCTGTGCAGTGTGCATGGCGTGGAACTACGGCAGAACACAGGCTCAACACAGACACACACACCACACATACACATACACACACACAGAGCTCCTGTGCAGTGTGCATGGCGTGGAACTACGGCAGAACACAGGCTCAACACAGACACACACACCACACACACACACAGACAAACACACACACACAGAGCTCCTGTGCAGTGTGCATGGCGTGGAACTACAGCAGAAAACAGGCTCAACACACACACACACCACACACACACACACTACATACACACAGAGCTCCTGTGCAGAGTGTCCATGGTGTGGAACTACGCAGAAAACAAGCTCAACACACACACACACACACACCACACATACACACACCCCAACATACACACACACACCACATACACACAGATCTCCTGTGCAGAGTGCCCATGGTGTGGAACTATGGCAGAAAACAGGCTCAACACACACACACACACACACACACACACACACACAGACACACACACAGAGCTCCTGTGCAGAATGTCCATGGAGTGGAACTACGGCAGAACAACAGGCTCAACACACACACACACACAGACACACACACACAGACACACACACAGAGCTCCTGTGCAGAGTGTCCATGGAGTGGAACTACGGCAGAAAACAGGCTCAACACACACACACACACACACACACACACACACACACACACACACAGCTCCTGTGCAGAGTGTCCATGGCATGGAACTACGGCAGAAAACAAGTTCAACACACACACACACCACACACAGAGCTCCTGTGCAGAGTGTCCATGGTGTGGAACTACGCAGAAAACAAGCTTAACACACACACACCACACCCCACAATACACACACACACACACCACAGATACACACACACACACACACACCACATACACACAGAGCTCCTGTGCAGAGTGTCCATGGCGTGGAACTACGGCAGAAAACAAGCTTAACACACACACACCACACCCCACAATACACACACACACACACACACACAGAGCTCTAGTGCAGAGTGTCCATGGCGTGGAACTACGGCAGAAAACAAGCTTAACACACACACACACCCCACACCCCACAATACACACACACACCACAGATACACACAGAGCTCCTGTGCAGAGTGTCCATGGCATGGAACTACGGCAGAAAACAAGCTCAACACACACACACACACACACACACACACACACACCACACACACACAGAGCTCCTGTGCAGAGTGTCCATGGTGTGGAACTACGGCAGAAAACAAGCTTAACACACACACACCACACCCCACAATACACACACACACACCACACATACACACATAGCTCCTGTGCAGAGTGTCCATGGCGTGGAACTACGGCAGAAAACAAGCTCAACACACACACACACACACACACACAGACACACACACAGAGCTCTAGTGCAGAGTGTCCATGGCGTGGAACTATGGCAGAAAAATAGGCTCAACACACACACACACACACATACACACAGAGCTCTAGTGCAGAGTGTCCATGGCGTGGAACTAGGGCAGAAAACAGGCTCAACACACACACACACACACACACACACACCACACACACAGAGCTCCTGTGCAGAGTGTCCATGGTGTGGAACTACGGCAGAAAACAAGCTTAACACACACACCCCACACCCCACAATACACACACACACCACAGATACACACACACACACACACACCACACATACACACAGAGCTCCTGTGCAGTGTCCATGGCATGGAACTACGGCAGAAAACAAGCTCAACACACACACACACACACACACACACACACAGAGCTCTAGTGCAGAGTGTCCATGGCGTGGAACTATGGCAGAAAATAGGCTCAACACACACACACACACACACATACACACAGAGCTCCTGTGCAGAGTGTCCATGGCGTGGAACTAGGGCAGAAAACAGGCTCAACACACACACACACACACACACACACACACACACACACACACCACACACACAGAGCTCCTGTGCAGAGTGTCCATGGTGTGGAACTACGCAGAAAACAAGCTTAACACACACACACCACACCCCACAATACACACACACACACCAGATACACACACACACACCACACATACACACAGAGCTCCTGTGCAGAGTGTCCATGGAGTGGAACTACGGCAGAAAACAAGCTTCACACACACACACACACACACACACACACACACAGAGCTCTAGTGCAGAGTGTCCATGGTGTGGAACTACGGCAGAAAACAAGCTTAACACACACACCCACACCCCACAATACACACACACACAGATACACACACACACACACACCACACATACACACAGAGCTCCTGTGCAGAGTGTCCATGGCGTGGAACTACGGCAGAAAACAAGCTCAACACACACACACACACACACACACACAGAGCTCTAGTGCAGAGTGTCCATGGCGTGGAACTATGGCAGAAAATAGGCTCAACACACACACACACACACACACACACATACACACAGAGCTCCTGTGCAGAGTGTCCATAGCGTGGAACTACGGCAGAAAACAGGCTCAACACACACACACACACACACACACACACACACACACACCACATACACACAGATCTCCTGTGCAGAGTGTCCATGGTGTGGAACTACGGCAGAAAACAGGCTCAACACACACACACCACACATACACATACACCACACACATACACACATACACACACACCACACACATACACACACACAGAGCTCCTGTGTAGTGTTCAGGGTGCGGAACTGGCAGGAAACAGGCTCAACACACACACACACACACACCACACACAGCTCCTTGCAGAGTGTCCATGCGTGGAACTACAGCAGAAAACAGGCTCAACACACACACACACACACACACACACACACCACACACACAGAGCTGTGCAGAGTGTCCATGCGTGGAACTACAGCAGAAAACAGGCTCAACACACACACACACACACACACACACACACACACACACAGAGCTCCTGTGCAGAGTGTCCATGGTGTGGAACTACGGCAGAAAACAAGCTTAACACACACACCACACCCCACAATACACACACACACCACAGATACACACACACACCACACATACACACATAGCTCCTGTGCAGAGTGTCCATGGCGTGGAACTACGGCAGAAAACAAGCTCAACACACACACACACACACACACACATACACACAGAGCTCCTGTGCAGAGTGTCCATGGCGTGGAACTAGGGCAGAAAACAGGCTCAACACACACACACACACACACACACACACCACACACACAGAGCTCCTGTGCAGAGTGTCCATGGTGTGGAACTACGGCAGAAAACAAGCTTAACACACACACACCACACCCCACAATACACACACACCACAGATACACACACACACACACACACCACACATACACACAGAGCTCCTGTGCAGAGTGTCCATGGCGTGGAACTACGGCAGAAAACAAGCTCAACACACACACACACACACACACACACACAGAGCTCTAGTGCAGAGTGTCCATGGCGTGGAACTATGGCAGAAAATAGGCTCAACACACACACACACACACACACACACACACATACACACAGAGCTCCTGTGCAGAGTGTCCATGGCGTGGAACTAGGGCAGAAAACAGGCTCAACACACACACACACACACACACACACACACACACACACACACACACCACATACACACAGATCTCCTGTGCAGAGTGTCCATGGTGTGGAACTACGGCAGAAAACAGGCTCAACACACACACACCACACATACACATACACCACACACATACACACATACACACACCACACACATACACACACACAGAGCTCCTGTGTAGTGTTCAGGGTGCGGAACTGGCAGGAAACAGGCTCAACACACACACACACACACACACACACACACACACACCACACACAGCTCCTTGCAGAGTGTCCATGCGTGGAACTACAGCAGAAAACAGGCTCAACACACACACACACACACACACACCCACACACACAGAGCTGTGCAGAGTGTCCATGCGTGGAACTACAGCAGAAAACAGGCTCAACACACACACACACACACACACACACACACACCACACACACAGAGCTCCTGTGCAGAGTGTCCATGGCGTGGAACTATGGCAGAAAACAGGCTCAACACACACACACACACACACACACCACACACACAGAGCTCCTGTGCAGAGTGTCCATGGCGTGGAACTATGGCAGAAAACAGGCTCAACACACACACACACACACACACACACACACACACAGAGCTGTGCAGAGTGTCCATGCGTGGAACTACAGAAAACAGGCTCAACACACACACACACACACACACACACACACACCACACACAGAGCTCCTGTGCAGAGTGTCCATGGTGGCGTGGAACTATGGCAGAAAACAGGCTCAACACACACAACACACTACACACAGACCACACACACACACACACACACACACACACACACGAGGCCAGGGCCCTGCCCCTGGGAGAGAGGGATGGGAACCTCCATCCAGGACATGCAAGGGCCAGGGTGCGACCATCCCTGGGGTCAACTGTGCAAAGGGAAGGGCTTCCTGCCGGGGAGAGGGAAAGAGGACAGGGAGGGCGGGAAGGCCGGAACTGGACTGCAGGGTCCTTACCAGTGTGATGTCCCGGGCGGCGGCGCCCCATGTGCAGGCTGGGCTGCCGGACGAGCTGCTACAGTCCAGGGCCCGGGCGAAGGTGCCCACGGAGCTGGGGGAGGGAAGCGCTGAGCAAGCAAGCAGATGCCAGCAACCACAGAGCTGGCCAGGGAACGGCAACAGAGACGGGCTTCCGGGACTGACTATAAACGTGGACACCGAGTACCGGGGTGGACACCGATTATTCGGAGACGGACATCGAGTACCCGGGTGGACACTGAGTATCCCAGGGGTGGACACCGAGTACCCGGGGGTGGACAAAGAGTACCCGGGGTGGACACCGAGTACCCGGGGTGGACACCGAGTACCCCGGGTGGACACCGAGTATCCCGGGGGTGGACACCTAGTACCCGGGGTGGACACCGAGTATCCCGGGGTGGACACCGAGTATCCCGGGGCTGAACATAGAGTACCCGGGGTGGACACCGAGTACCCGGGGTGGACACCGAGTATCCCGGGGGTGGACACCGAGTATCCCGGAGGTGGACATAGAGTACCCCGGGTGGACACCGAGTATCCTGGGGGTGGACACCGAGTATCCCTGGGTGGACATAGAGTACCCCGGGGTGGACACCGAGTATCCCGGGGTGGACACCAAGTATCCCGGGGTGGACACCGAGTATCCCGGGGGTGGACACCGAGTATCCCTGGGGTGGACACCAAGTATCCCGGGTGGACACCGAGTATCCCGGGGTGGACACCGAGTATCCCTGGGGTGGACATAGAGTACCCGGGTGGACACAAGTACCCCGGGGTGGACACCAAGTACCCGGGGTGGACAAAGAGTACCCGGGGTGGACACCGAATATCCCGGGGGAACACCAAGTACCCGGGGTGGACACCAAGTACCCGGGTGGACACCAAGTACCCGGGGTGGACACCGAGTACCCGGGGGGTGGACACCGAGTATCCCGGGGTGGACACCAAGTATCCCGGTGGACACCAAGTATCCCGGGTGGACACCGAGTACCCGGAGGTGGACACCGAGTACCCCGGGTGGACACCAGGTACCCGGGGTGGACACCGAGTGTCCCGGGGTGGACATAGAGTACCCGGGGTGGACACCGAGTATCCCGGGGTGGACACCGAGTATCCCGGGGTGTACATAGAGTACCCGGGGTGGACACCGAGTATCCCGGGGTGGACATAGAGTATCCTGGGGTGGACACTGAGTACCCGGGGACGGACACCAAGTATCCCGGGGTGGACACCGAGTATCCTGGGGTGGACACCGAGTATCCCGGAGGGTGGACACCGAGTACCCCAGGGACGGACACCGAGTATCCAGGGGTGGGCACCGAGTACCCCAGGGGGTGGACACTGAGTACCCGGGGTGGACACAGAGTACCCCGGGTGGACACCGAGTATCCCGGGGTGGACACCGAGTATTCGGGGTGGACACCGAGTACCCCAGGGTGGACACCGAGTACCCCGGGGACAGACACTGAGTACCCGGGGACAGACACCGAGTACCCGGGGTGGACACAGAGTACCCCGGGGTGGACACCGAGTATTCCGGGTGGACACCGAGTACCCCAGGGTGGACACCGAGTACCCCGGGGACGGACACTGAGTACCCGGGGACGGACACCGAGTATCCCGGGGTGGACACAGAGTACCCCGGGGTGGACACCGAGTATCCTGGGGATAAACACTGAGTACCCCAGGGACGGACACCGAAGTACACTGGGGGTAGAACCGAGTATCACGGGGGTGGACACCGAGTATCGCGGGGGTGGACACCGAGTATCGCGGGACGGACACCGAGTACCCCGAGGGTGGACACTGAGTACCCGGGGACGGACACCGAGTATCCCGGTGGACACCGAGTACCCCGGGGAAGGACACCGAGTATCACGGGGGTGGACACAGAGTATCACGGGGTGGACACCGAGTATCCCGAGGGTGGACACCGAGTATCCTGGGACGGACACCGAGTACCCCGAGGGTGGACACAGAGTACCCCTGGGGACGGACACCGAGTATCCCGGGGTGGACACCGAAAAACCCGAGGGTGGACACCGAGTATCCCGGGATGGACCAAGTACACGGGGACGGACACCGAGATTCCCGGGGACGGGCCCTGAACATCTGGGGCTCTGGTTAGCCCTGGGACAAGAAGGGCACCGGGAGCCGTGAGGACGCCGTGTGCTCCTATGCTGACTCAGCCCCTGCCGAAAGCCTCTCATCAGCTCAGGGGTTCAGGGCCTTGCCTGAAGCAGTTTCTCCCATGCCTGCCCCAGAGCCAGGCTGGACGCTGAGGCCGTGAGCAGTCTCCTGGTCAACCCCTAAGTGCCACACCTCCCTCAGGGCAGCTGCAGGCACCCAGAAAAGTGTCTCGGCTGGAACCTACCGGGCTACCACGAGGAACTGGTCTATCTGCTTGTCCACCAGCGGGTTGTGGGCCTCCCACACCTTCGTCTCCAGCTTGGACTGGTCTCGACCGTCCTCCTCGCCTGCAGGGATGTGCACGGAACAGGCTCAGCCAGGCCAAGCCAGGACAGAGGGTGGAGAACACACACAGGCACACACTCATTCACGCGCAGACCGCCCTCTCACAACACACGTGCTCCCTCACGCGCAGACGGCCCTCTCCCACACACACGTGCTCCCTCACACGCAGACGGCCCTCTCCCACACACACGTGCTCCCTCACACGCAGACGGCCCTCTCCCACACACACGTGCTCCCTCACACGCAGACGGCCCTCTCCCACACACACATGCTCCCTCACACGCAGACGGCCCTCTCCCACACACACGTGCTCCCTCACGCAGACGGCCCTCTCCCCCACACACACGTGCTCCCTCACGCGCAGACGGCCCTCTCCCACACACACGTGCTCCCTCTACATGCAGACGGCCCTCTCCCACACACGTGCTCCCTCACACGCAGACGGCCTTCTCCCACACACACGTGCTCCCTCACAAGCAGACGGCCCTCTCCCATACACACGTGCTCCCTCACGCCGCAGACGGCCCTCTCCCACACACACGTGCTCCCTCACACGCAGACGGCCCTCTTCCACACACACGTGCTCCCTCACACGCAGACGGCCTTCTCCCCACACACACGTGCTTCCTCAGGCACAGACGGCCCCTCTCCCACACACACGTGCTCCCTCACGCCGCAGACGGCCCTCTCTCCCACACACACGTGCTCCCTCACAAGCAGACGGCCCTCTCCCATACACACGTGCTCCCTCACGCCGCAGACGGCCCTCTCTCCCATACACACGTGCTCCCTCACGCGCAGACGGCCCTCTCCCCACACACACGTGCTCCCTCACGCGCAGACGGCCCTCTCCCACACACATGTGCTCCCTCACACGCAGACGGCCTTCTCCCACACACACGTGCTTCCTCAGGCACAGGCGGCCCCTCTCCCACACACACACGTGCTCCCTCAGCGCAGACGGCCCTCTCCCACACACACGTGCTCCCTCACAAGCAGACGGCCCTCTCCCATACACACGTGCTCCCTCACGCGCAGATGGCCCTCTCCCACACACACATGCTCCCTCACGCGCAGACGGCCCTCTCCCACACACATGTGCTCCCTCACGCCGCAGACGCCCTCTCCCACACACACGTGCTCCCTCACGCCGCAGACGGCCCTCTCCCACACACACGTGCTCCCTCACGCCGCAGACGGCCCTCTCCCACACACACGTGCTCCCTCACGGCGCAGACGGCCTTCTCCCACACACACGTGCTCCCTCACGCGCAGACGGCCCTCTCCCCACACACACGTGCTCCCTCACGCGCAGACGGCCCTCTCCCACACACACGTGCTCCCTCACGGGCAGATGGCCCTCTCCCACACACACGTGCTCCCTCAGATGCGCAGACGGCCCTCTCCCATACACACGCGCACCTCACACAGGCACACACTCCCTCTCCACACACACGTGCCCCTCACACAGGCATACACTCACTCCCTCTCCCACACATATGTGCTCCCTCACAAGGCACACACTCACTCCCTCTCCCACACACATGTGCCCCTCACAAAGGCATACACTCACTCCCTCTCCCACACACATGTGCCCCTCACACAGGCATACACTCACTCCCTCTCCCACACACATGTGCCCCTCACACAGGCATACACTCACTCCCTCTCCCACACACATGTGCCCCTCACACAGGCATACACTCACTCCCTCTCCCACACACATGTGCCCCTCACACAGGCATACACTCACTCCCTCTCCCACACATATGTGCTCCCTCACAAGGCACACACTCACTCCCTCTCCCACACACATGTGCCCCTCACACAGGCATACACTCACTCCCTCTCCCACACATATGTGCTCCCTCACAAGGCACACACTCACTCCCCTCTCCCACACACACGTGCCCTTACACAGGCACACACTCACTCCCTCTCCCACACACATGCTCCCTCACATATGCACATGCACCCACACATACATGCTCACACGCTTCCTCATTTCCACATGAGCTCCCTCACACACACGTGTTCCCTCATACACACGCTCCCTCACAAATACACTCCCATGCACTCGGTCATACCCCAGTCTGCATCTCACATGCTCCACACACCAACTCTCCCAAATGCAGCTGCCCCACACACAGTACATGCTTCTGCACAGAGGCACCCATTCCCTCACACACACAACCCCTCAAACAACAGTCCCTCACACACACGCTCCCTCACACACACTTCCACACACACTCCCTCTCACACATGCTCCTTCAGACAACACTCCCCCCGCACACGCTCCCTCATAGACAACACTCCCTCACGCACACGCTCCCTCACGCACGCGCTCCCTCACAGACAACACTCCCTCAGACAACACTTCCTCTCACACGCTCCCTCAGACACTTCCTCACACACACGCTCCCTCACAGACAACACTCCCTCACACACACACTCACTCACAGACAACACTGCCTCACACACACGCAGGCCCAGGCGCACTCTCCTCACTTGGCTTGTGCATAAACACACATGCATGCTCGGGTGCATGCTGGCAGTTGCTGGGTGACCCGAGGTGGCCTGTCCTGGTCAGAGTCGAGCCCAGGGTGCGGAGCAGGTAGCTGGGTTAGGCCGAGACACTCCCAGAGCTGGAGAGGCCCCAAAGCCACATCCAGAACCCACCTGGGCGGGACCCCAGACCTGGTGGGATCAAGGGCTCGATGCAGCTCCGGCTCACTCACGGTTTCCCTTCACGCAAGTGCTCCTGTCCCGCACCCCACTCCTTACGCTGGCGCACAGCCGGGCCCACGCAGCTGCCAGCCCAGAGCGCCACGGGACATGGAGGGGGCAGGCTCCCTGCGACACAGGACCCACACCCCAGCCAGCCGGCGCCCCACGCCCCCGCTAAGGACCTTCTTAGAACCTTCCTCCCCCAGAACCCTAGCCCCGAGGGCTGCGCCTCCCACCTTCTTCTAGCAGGTCGGGTGATGTCGGCCTGGTAGCGGCTCCCTACGCGGATCTCGCCTTTGTCGGCCAGGGAGGGTCTTCTGCTGTGGGTCGTAGACGAGAGAATAGAAGAAGAAATCCTGCAAGCGAGCACAGCACGTCAGGGGCCGCCAGGGACCCGCCACGCCGCCCAGCAGCATGTGTGCAGTCGGCCCATCCCCTCCTGGAAGTGGACGTGGCCCCGAGCCAAGCCACGGCTGGACCAGTAGCTGGGACATACAATGGAGGCGCCACACCAAGCCTGTGCCACTCGCTGCCATCTCTGGGGACCAATGGCCTTCCAAGCCCTGTCTCAAGGCCCCGAACAGCACCTGCTGCTCTGTCCCCAGCCCGTCCTCAGGGCCACACCGGCGCAGCAGCTGCATGAAGCAGGCGGGTGGCAACACCCTCCGGGCAGGCGGGAGGGGACAGACTCTGCCCCTGAGGGTCCCAACACCACTAATGCAGGATGGAGGCCGGGTCCCACTCGCACTCTGCTCATGCCACTCTGGGCCCGGCCTCCTCAGGGCTCTTGCCACACGTGGCCGTGCCCGACTCCAGGGGACACTCGGGGCCCAGCAGCTTGGGCACCACACTCTGGCCTCTCTGGTGTCACAGCGCCCCCTGCTGGATCCCCAGCCCGTCCCAGCCACCTGTCCCCAGAGCCCAGAGCCCAGTGGGGGCCAAGGGGAAGGGGGCAGTGGTGTGACGGTGGCCAGAGAAGTGGCTCACTAGGGGGTCAGCATGCACAGAGCAAGAGCCCACCTCTATGCCCCCCCACTCGGGGAAATCTTGGACAATGCTGCACCGCAGGGGTCACCAGTGGAACCCGACTCCTGACCGCGGAGGCCAGACCCTGACGCCAGACGTCGAGACACACGGCAAACAGAAGCAACAGACGCAGACACACCAACACAGATGCAAGACGCCCAGACACACGGCACACAGAAGCAACAGACGCAGACACACCAACACAGATGCAAGACGCCCAGACACACGGCAAACAGAAGCAACAGACGCAGACACACGGCACACAGAAGCAACAGACGCAGACACACCAACACAGATGCAAGACGCCCAGACACACGGCAAACAGAAGCAACATGCAGACACACCAACACAGGTGCAAGACGCCCAGACACACGGCACACAGAAGAAACAGACGCAGACACACCAACACAGGTGCAAGACGCCCAGACACACGGCACACAGAAGCAACAGACGCAGACACACCAACACAGATGCAAGACACCCAGACACACGGCACACAGAAGCCACAGACGCAGACACACCAACACAGAGGCCAGACGCCCAGACACACGGCACACAGAAGCCACAGACGCAGACACACCAACACAGAGGCCAGACGCCCAGACACACGGCACACAGAAGCAACATGCAGACACACCAACACAGATGCAAGACGCCCAGACACCACGACACACATAAGCAACAGACGCAGACACACCAACACAGATGCAAGACTCCCAGACACACGGCACACAGAAGCAACAGACGCAGACACACCAACACAGATGCAAGACGCCCAGACACACGGCACACAGAAGCAACAGACGCAGACACACCAACACAGGTGCAAGATGCCCAGACACACGGCACACAGAAGCAACAGACGAGACACACCAACACAGATGCAAGACGCCCAGACACACGGCACACAGAAACAACAGACGCAGACACACCAACACAGGTGCAAGACGCCCAGACACACGGCACACAGAAGCAACAGACGCAGACACACCAACACAGGTGCAAGACGCCCAGACACACGGCACACAGAAGCAACAGATGCAGACACACCAACACAGATGCCAGACGCCCAGACACACGGCACACAGAAGCAACAGACGCGGACACACCAACACAGATGCCAGACGCCCAGACACACGGCACACAGAAGCAACAGATGCAGACACACCAACACAGATGCAAGACGCCCAGACACACGGCACACAGAAGCAACAGATGCAGACACACCAACACAGATGCAAGACGCCCAGACACACGGCACACAGAAGCAACAGATGCAGACACACCAAAACAGGTACCAGATGCCCAGACACACGCCACACAGAAGCAACAGACGCAGACAAACCAACACAGATGCAAGACGCCCAGACACATGGCACACAGAAGCAACAGATGCAGACACACCAACACAGATGCAAGATGCCCAGACACACGGCACACAGAAGCAACAGACGCAGACAAACCAACACAGATGCAAGACGCCCAGACACACGGCACACAGAAGCAACAGACGCAGACACACCAACACAGATGCCAGACGCCCAGACACACGGCACACAGAAGCAACAGACGCAGACACACCAACACAGATGCCAGACGCCCAGACACACGGCACACAGAAGCAACATGCAGACACACCAACACAGATGCCAGACGCCCAGACACACGGCACACAGAAGCAACATGCAGACACACCAACCCAGATGCCAGACGCCCAGACACACGGCACACAGAAGCAACATGCAGACACACCAACACAGGTGCAAGACGCCCAGACACACGGCACACAGAAGCAACAGACGCAGACAAACCAACACAGATGCCAGACGCCCAGACACACGGCACAGAAGCAACAGATGCAGACACACCAACACAGATGCAAGACGCCCAGACACACGGCACACAGAAGCAACATGCAGACACACCAACACAGGTGCAAGACGCCCAGACACACGGCACACAGAAGCAATATGCAGACACACCAACACAGGTGCAAGACGCCCAGACACACGGCACACAGAAGCAACAGATGCAGACACACCAACACAGATGCAAGACGCCCAGACACGCAGACACTAGATGCCGAGAGGCAAATACAGACGCCCAGACACATACTCACAAAAAACAGTTGTCCACTTAAGTAAACACACACACTCCTGGGTCCCAGTGGTGCTCACCTCACGCTCTAGGTAGGACTTGAGGGACTCGGTCTCGCTGAGAAGCGTGACGCTGCATTTCCCCCTGGAAGAGAAGGCACCAGATTGGGCCCAGAATGTACCTGCCCACCGGGTCAGAGAAGGCACCAGAGTGGGCCGAGCACGGCACCCGCCCACCAGCCAGCAGGGGTCAGCTCAGGCACCTGATGTGCGGAACCCGGCCCAACCACCTGGTGTACAGCGCCTAGCCTAGGGTGTGTGGGGACCAGCTCGGCTACCTGGTGTAAAGGGCTGCACCCAGGTTCTGGTATGCAGGAACGGGCCCAGATTACAGTGTATGAGGCCCAGCCCAGGTTCCGGTGTGTGGGGACCGCCCAGGTTCCGATGTGTGGGGACCGCCCGGTTCCTGACGGGCGGAGGCGGCCCATCTACCTGATGTGTGGCGGGCAGGGACTCCAGCTGCCGCGACAGGAACAGCTCCCGGTGGCGTAGCTGGTGCTGCAGCTTCTCAGGCAGACCCACCATCTCGGGGTTCTCCAGCTCCTCCTCCAGCTCCCCTGGGGACGGAGCCGCCAGCCCGGGGTGCAGGTGCGGAGGAGCAGGACGAGGCCGCGGGGCGCCCCCGCCGGCGCTTTACCTTCCTCGCCACTGTCGGCCCCGCTCCCGCCTTGTAGCAGACAGAAAGGGCTGGACAAGGAGACAGCGCCCCACGGGTCAAAGGAAAGGGGGCACAGCACGGACACCCCCAGGCGGGCGGGAGGGCAGAGTGGTGCCGCGACCCAACAATGCAACAATGCAATGACCCTGAACGGGGCCGAGGTGACACACACGGGCACCCAGAGCCAAAGTCGCCCCTGTCCACAGGCCCCCAAGGGGGGACACCACGGCCACTCTGCTGGACCCACATCAAGCCTGGAGCCCGCTCACTCAGCAAGCCAAGACACCGCCGACCCAGGGCATCACTCTCTGATCCCCAAGACCCCGAGGGCCACGGGTGGCAGTACAGACCCCACATCCGACTTGCACCCGGGAGGAACTCGGGGTCACATGTGATGGCCAGTAGGTGACAACACCTCTGGGAAAGCAGAGACCTTTGCCCGCTGTGCCCAGGGCAGGGCGGCCTGACACTCACTGGCGTGCTTGTCGGCCAGGGCGATGAGCGTGCTAGAAATGTCCCGTCTGCGGTAGAAGCACACCACCTTGGCCTCCACGCTGCCGCCCGCCTGCAACAGAAAGAGGTTTCAGCTGCCCGGGGCCTGTGGGAGCCACACGCCGCGACCAGCAGGTGCCATGGTCTGCCCAGCACACAACCAGGGGCTGAGTTCCATCGAGTGGCCGGGCGCAGAGCGCAGGGCTAACCCCTGCAGCACTGCCCAGCACACGGTCCCAGTCCATACTCCCTGGTGCCCCCAGGAGACCCGCACACTGGCCCACGGCTGCCCAATGCACAGTGCTCACCAGGGGAGACCTATGGACACTGGCCCACAGCTGCCCAACGAACAGTGCTCACCGGGGAGACCTATGGACACTGGCCCACGGCTGCCCAAGGCACGGCACTCACCAGGGGAGACCTATGCACAGCCTGGCTGTTCCTGGGTTCCTTCCAGGGGGTCTGGCCCCACACAGACCCGCTCCACCCTGCCCGGCCCTGCAGCTGGACCTTGAGGCCGCATGTGGGTGTGAGCAGGGAGTGGCCGGGCCTGGTCACACGCACCTTGTTGAGCTCCTCGATCCTGCGGATGAGGTATGGGTTGCTGGAGGAGTTCTCAAGTAGACATAGTCTGCGGGGAGCAGCAGAGCGTCAGCGGGCGCACGGGTTATGACCCCGTGCCCACCCAGGTCTGCTACCAGGGTAGAGACAGCAGCTGCGGCCGTGTCAGACAGCTGTGCAGTATCACGTCAGCAGCCCCTGGACCCAAAGAGCACATATGTGGGGACACAACTGCAGGGGTGCATGCAGGTGCTGAACGCCTGCAGAAACACCCACGGGTGCCGGGCACCTGCAGAAACACCTACGGGTGCCGGGCACCTGCAAAAACACCTAAGGGTGCAGGATGCCTGCAGAAACACCCACGGGTGCCGGGCGCCTGCAGAAACACCTACGGGTGCCGGACGCCTGCAGAAACACCTACGGGTGCTGGGCGCCTGCAGAAACACCTACAGGTGCTGGGCGCCTGCAGAAACACCTACGGATGCCGGACGCCTGCAGGAACACCTACGGGTGCTGGGCGCCTGCAGAAACACCTACAGGTGCAGGACACCTGCAGAAACACCTACGGGTGCCGGACGCCTGCAGGAACACCTACGGTGCCGGACGCCTGCAGAAACACCTACAGGTGCTGGCCGCCTGCAGGAACACCTACGGGTGCTGGGCGCCTGCAGAAACACCTACGGGTGCCGGACGCCTGCAGAAACACTACGGGTGCAGGACGCCTGCAGGAACACCTACAGGTGCTGGGTGCCTGCAGAAACACCTACGGGTGCTGGGCGCCTGCAGAAACACCTACAGGTGCCGGACGCCTGCAGAAACACCTACGGGTGCTGGACGCCTGCAGGAACACCCACGGGTGCTGGGCGCCTGCAGAAACACTACGGGTGCAGGACGCCTGCAGGAACACCTACAGGTGCTGGGTGCCTGCAGAAACACCTACGGGTGCTGGGCGCCTGCAGAAACACCTACAGGTGCTGGGCGCCTGCAGAAACACCTACGGATGCCGGACGCCTGCAGGAACACCTACGGGTGCTGGGCGCCTGCAGGAACACCTACGGTGCTGGGCGCCTGCAGAAACACCTACGGGTGCTGGGTGCCTGCAGAAACACCTACGGGTGCCGGACGCCTGCAGAAACACCTACGGGTGCAGGACGCCTGCAGGAACACCTATGGGTGCTGGGTGCCTGCAGAAACACCTACGGGTGCTGGGTGCCTGCAGAAACACCTACGGGTGCCGGACGCCTGCAGAAACACCTACGGGTGCAGGACGCCTGCAGGAACACCTACGGGTGCTGGCCGCCTGCAGGAACACCTACGGGTGCCGGACGCCTGCAGGAACACCCACGGGTGCCGGACGCCTGCAGAAACACCTACAGGTGCTGGCCGCCTGCAGGAACACCCACGGGTGCTGGGCGCCTGCAGAAACACCTACAGGTGCTGGATGCCTGCAGAAACACCTACAGGTGCAGGACGCCTGCAGGAACACCTACGGGTGCTGGGCGCCTGCAGGAACACCCACGGGTGCTGGGCGCCTGCAGAAATACCTACGGGTGCTGGGTGCCTGCAGAAACACCTACAGGTGCAGGACGCCTGCAGGAACACCTCACGGGTGCAGGACGCCTGCAGAAACACCTACGGGTGCAGGACGCCTGCAGGAACACCTACGGGTGCTGGGCGCCTGCAGAAACACCTACGGGTGCTGGATGCCTGCAGAAACACCTACAGGTGCATGACGCCTGCAGAAACACCCCTACGGGTGCAGGACGCCTGCAGAAACACCACGGGTGCTGGGCGCCTGCAGAAACACCTACGGGTGCAGGACGCCTGCAGAAACACCCTACGGGTGCTGGGTGCCTGCAGAAACACCTACGGGTGCTGGGCGCCTGCAGAAACACCTACAGGTGCCGGACGCCTGCAGAAACACCTACGGGTGCTGGCCGCCTGCAGAAACACCTACGGGTGCTGGCCGCCTGCAGGAACACCTCACGGGTGCTGGGTGCCTGCAGAAACACCTCACGGGTGCAGGACGCCTGCAGGAACACCTACGGGTGCTGGGCGCCTGCAGAAACACCTACGGGTGCTGGATGCCTGCAGAAACACCTACAGGTGCAGGACGCCTGCAGGAACACCTCCACGGGTGCTGGGCGCCTGCAGGAACACCTACGGGTGCTGGGCGCCTGCAGGAACACCTACGGGTGCTGGGTGCCTGCAGAAACACCTACGGGTGCCGGACGCCTGCAGAAACACCTACGGGTGCAGGACGCCTGCAGGAACACCTATGGGTGCTGGGTGCCTGCAGAAACACCTACGGGTGCCGGACGCCTGCAGAAACACCTACGGGTGCAGGACGCCTGCAGGAACACCTACGGGTGCAGGACGCCTGCAGGAACACCTACGGGTGCCGGACGCCTGCAGGAACACCCACGGGTGCCGGACGCCTGCAGAAACACCTACAGGTGCTGGCCGCCTGCAGGAACACCTACGGGTGCTGGGCGCCTGCAGAAACACCTACAGGTGCTGGATGCCTGCAGAAACACCTACAGGTGCAGGACGCCTGCAGGAACACCTACGGGTGCTGGGCGCCTGCAGGAACACCTACGGGTGCTGGGCGCCTGCAGAAATACCTACGGGTGCTGGGTGCCTGCAGAAACACCTACAGGTGCAGGACGCCTGCAGGAACACCTACGGGTGCAGGACGCCTGCAGAAACACCTACGGTGCAGGACGCCTGCAGGAATACCTACGGGTGCTGGGCGCCTGCAGAAACACCTACGGGTGCTGGATGCCTGCAGAAACACCTACAGGTGCAGGACGCCTGCAGAAACACCTACGGGTGCAGGACGCCTGCAGAAACACCTACGGGTGCTGGGCGCCTGCAGAAACACCTACGGGTGCCGGACGCCTGCAGAAACACCCACGGTGCTGGCCACCTGCAGGAACACCTACGGGTGCTGGCCACCTGCAGGAACACCTACGGGTGTTGGGTGCCTGCAGAAACACCCTACGGGTGCTGGCCGCCTGCAGGAACACCTACGGGTGCTGGCCACCTGCAGGAACACCTACGGGTGCTGGGCGCCTGCAGAAACACCTACGGGTGCTGGCCGCCTGCAAACATACCAGAGGCGGCCCAAGGCTGTGTCAGGAAACAGCAGCAAGGAGGAGGCCCAGGGCGTGGCGTCTACAGCCCCAGAAGGTTCTGGAAGAGGCTGGGCTGGTCCCTGAACCTGCTCCCAGGCCCCAGCAGCCACCATGCGGTCAGGGTGGGCAGCTCAGCAAGGAAGGACGATGAAGCCAACTTGAGGAGTGCCAGCGCAGCCCTTCCGGAAAATTCCTTCGTGCCCCAACTTCCTGCCAGCACCCACCAGGCAGGACCAGCACCGGCCAAGCCCGTGGCCGAGCCACAGGAGGGAGGGGCAAGCCCCCCTCAACACCCAAGGGCCACAGCTGGGCAGCAGCAAGTGGTGAAGGGCGTCCGGTGTGAGGGGACCTGAGCCCCAGACACCACACGGGGTGAGGCGCAGGGCGGGCACTGCCTGGTGTGTGTGAGACCCCGAGGCCATCAGAGGCCACAGGAGCTGCTGCTGAGCAGCCCAGTCGTGCTGGGCAAGCGCGGTGACCTGGTCAGTTCGCCTCTCCAGAGGCTCTGCGGAAAAGGCAGCACTGTGCCAACAGCTCAGCCAGGCACCCCAATCTCACAGCACCCCGTGTCTGGGGGCCCTTCTGACTGCCCTGTCCACTGTGTGGCCAGACCCTGAGCTCAGAGCCAGGCCATCGCCCAGCACCGCCAAGGCGGGTTCCTCAGGGGTGCGGGCTGCTTCCCGCTGCGGGCCGCGGCCTGGGCACAGGAGCCGCAGCAGCAGCCTGGTCCCAGGGGTACAGAGGGGCCGGGAAAGGACGCAGCAGAGCCCTTTGATCGGGAACAGATGTCGGTGCACAGCCAGGGCTCAGAGCAAGGCTGGTGGGGAAGGGCCAGATCCCGCAGGCCTGTTCCCAAGCACCTCCGGGTGGCCCAAACCACCTCCCCCACCACGCACACACAGAAACAAGAAGAAATCTACAAAGCCTTTGAAACCTGAATTACACAAACTCCCTAAGCCAAGCAGAGGGTGGTCTGCGGACGCACGGGGGCGGGACAAAGGGACCAGGACAGGCTCAGCCAGGAGCAGCCAGGCCAGGGGCCAGAGGGACCCACGGGCCGAGCCCCACAGGCGGCGCCGGCACGATGCCTGTGCCCAGGACCCGGGCTCCACCCTACAGACCCACTGCCGACAGACGGCGGGTGGCCGGCCGGCTCTGACCCCACCCCAGGAGCAGCAGACACACAAAGGAGGCTGTGGGGAGCCTGGGCCGGCCCCCAAAGTGTCCCCCCAGGCAGGGAGACGTCTCGAGTACCTCTGGGGAGAGGCGCCCAGCAGGGGCCAGGGAGGCGTGCTGATGCAGGAGCGTGTGGTGGCCCGAGCACACTGGGCTCCAGGGCAGCACACGCCCCAGGCCAGTGGGAGGAAGTGCTGCTCGCCTGCAGCCCTGCCTGACTCGGTGCCCGCAGCCCTCCAGAGCCCGGCCTCCTGCCAGGAGCCTTCCCACACCCTCTGCAGGAACAAGGGGCCGCATGAGGGGCCCAGGGCCCTGAGGGCAAGGTTGTCCCGAGGGCCTTCTGGGGGTCCCAGCAACCAGGACCTCATCAGTTTTTGGTTGTGTGGGTTTCTGCTCAGGACACTCCACACAGCTCAGCAAAGACCCCCGCCCTCCTGACCTGCCCACCCACCCGAGACAGGCCCCTCAACGCCAGGATGCTCGTGTGTTTTGTCGGTGGCCCTCTGCAAACGCTCTGCTGGTTCAGGGGCGAAGACCCCAGCCCCAGAAGGCGCCTTCTGCAGGGAATAACACAGTCTGCAGCCAGGGCACCCCAAGCACGCGATAACAGGAGGTAGGGATGAGGACAGAGACCCAGGAGCCCCCAACAGGGGAGGGGGCAGGTGGGCTGTGGCAGCCCCCTCCCTAGGCCAGGGGCCTGGAAGGAGGCGTGTCTGAAGGGGAAGAATGGAGGGGTGGGCTGCAGAGAAGGATGGAGGGGCACTGGGAGGGGAGGTGGGAGGGGTGCAGAGAGGAGAGAGGCTGAAGGGGGTGCAGGGAAAGGAAAGGCAGAGCCCTGGGCAGAGGAAGAGGGAGGGGTGCATGAGGGAAGAGGCTGGAGGAGTGGGGAGGGTTCAGAGGAGAACAGTGAAA
>JAJIBD010007941.1:0-68747 GCA_021461705.1 Cryptotis parvus
TGGCGGTGCTTGGGGGGACCATATGGGATGCCGAGATCTGAACCTGGTCGTGTGCAAGGCTAGTGCCCTGCCCACTGAACTCTCTCTCCAGCCCCTCAAAAACAAAATTTTTGAATAAATTAAATACCTGTGTGGGTGAAAATAGTTAGGAAGCGTCCATATGTGACCTCTAATTATTTGGCCTATTAATGAGGAGGATAAGGCACAGATGAGGCGAGAGAAGGACTTCGATCCAGGATGGATGGCAGCTAAATGACCTTGGGAGAGCGGCTCAATTTTTATTTGGTTTTAGTTTTGGTTTTCAGGCCACACCTGCTGCTTCTCAGGGCTTGCTCCTATCTCCTTGCTCAGAGATTATTTCTGGCGGGGCTCAGGAACCACTTGGGGTGCCATGGATCAAACCTGGGTCTGCCAGGTACAAGGCAATGCTCTATCTGCTGCACTATCGCTCCAACCCTCCCTTAATTTTTTTTTTAATTACTATGATGCTGAGGAAGGCAGTGTGTGGTGCTGGGGATTGAACGGGGATTGGCTGTGTATAAGACAAGTGCTTTATCCGCTGTACTATCTCCAGCCCCTGTCGAACCTTTTGAACCTCAGCTTTTTTTTATCTATAAAATGGGGATAGTAGCTTCATTTACAAGACCTGGGTGGACCCTAGTGGGCTCACATCATGTCAAGCATTTTGCTTGATGAATGTGTCAATGCATCTTGCACGGACTCATCCAGATTACAGGAAGAACCAGGCATTGAACTTTGTACTCCTGACTCCTAGACCTGAACCTATTCCACATCATATTGACCTGTTTCCGTGGGAGGTTCTAGAAGTGTCTAGACACAGAGGACTTTCTGCTTCCTGGGGAATAGCCCGTGAAGGTATGAGAGCTTGGCTGCCCTGCTGAGCTCAGGTGCTCTCAGTTCTGTGGACTTTTGCCCTTCAGCCCAGAATCCAGGATACAGAACCTCACAGCAGAGCAACAAGCTGAAGCAGCAACAGCAATAATAATAATAATAATAACAACATCACCATGGAATCTAAGAAACCAGTGATTGTAAGGGGAACCATGAGTTTTATGTACAACTGAGAAAGAGAAGATGCTAATTAAGCCATGACATGCTAACAATGAAAAGACACACTTTGATTTCAGCGATGTTAAAATAGCAAATGTGCCTTGAGGATGGAACACATAGACTCCTGGTAAAAGTAGCAATAACTAATAATGGGTTCTGTTTCATGGCTTACCTCACATGTTCACGCGTGTGAAATTGATCAAGCACCTTTCATTTACCATGAAACAAGTCTCTACCAGGCCTGGAGCATTGTAGGGATATTAGATGACAGGAATAGAGGCTACGTTCTGCAGGTCCTGTGATGCTTTGCCTAAGGACTCTAGCGAGAGTGGAGGTGATGGACAGGGATAAGTGGAAGGGGGTCTTGGGATAACTGAGGGGTCTTGGGATAACTGAGGGGGTCTTGGGATAACTGGAGGGGGTCTTGGGATAACTGGAGGGGTCTTGTTAGGAGAGCAGCTGCTCCTGCAAAGCAGAGACTGAGCCAGTTTGAGGGAACCTGGCTTTGGTTTAGGAAGTTCTCAGGTGGAAGTGAGTGATGGAAGCCCCCCCAGAGCCAGAGAAGTTTTTCTGGGAAGGAAATCTGTAGGTGGAGCTCACTTCAGCCTGGGGACCTCTGGGACAACCACCCACCCAGTCCCACCTTTAGGCCAGGAATGACTCACTCGCCCCTCAGCCTAGGATGTCAGTCTAGTGTTTGCGCTTAAGAAAGGCTCCCTGCCCGAGACACAGAGCCAGAGGGAAACCCCCCAGGGGCCATCCTCTGCTCAGAGCAGTCAACGACCAGGATTTTCCTAGAGGAACAGCTGTGAAGGCCAAAGCCCTTGGGAGATCCAGGTGGATCTACTTGTAGGGGGTGGGGGGAATGGAAGCGCATGTGTGAGAAAGCAGGAATCTTGGGGAACTTCAGGCTCAACTTGTCCTGCTAGGGGCCGAGCAATAGCATAGTGGGAACAGCGCTTGCCTTGCACACAGCCAACCCGTTCGATCTCCATCATCCCATATGGTCCCCTTAAGCACCTCCAGGAGTAATTCCTCAGTGCAGAGCCAGGAGTAACCCCCTAAGCATTGCTGGGTGTGACCAAAAAAGGAAAAAAAAGTTGTCATGTCCAATGGCATATACTGGATGAGGGAGGTCCTGCTCCCCCACCCTCTCCCCGCCCCACCCCAGGTCCTTGGCTCATGAGCTGGAAACCATGTTCCAGAGACGAGCCAAAAAAAAGAAGTCTAGGCTAATTCTGCAGAGACCAGGGTACTGTGATGAAACACGGCTCTAGGGAGGCTGCTGTTGGGGTGCTCTGGCTCATTAAAGAAAAAGCATTTTATGGGCCCGAGAAATGGTGCAGCCACCAAGCCGTCTGGGCTCACAAGCAGCCAACCCAGGCTCAGTCCCTGGATCTGCATATGGTCCCTGAACCCTGCCAGGAGTGATCCCTAAGCTCAGAGCTAGGAGTAAGCCCGAGCACCCCCAGATGTGGCCCCCAAATCAAAAACAGAAGAGAAGGGACTTTACCATCTGGCAGCCCTGCTGGCGGCCACACCTGTTTTGTCCTTCTCCCTGCGTCCAGCCAGACGCTCCTCTCGAGTGGCAGCAGCAACTGGGGCCATCTGCAGAAACTCCCTTGCGAGACTGACAAAGACCCTCTGGACCTGGTCAGGCTAGCCGGGGTAGGGGGAGGTGGAAACGGGGGGCTTGGTGGGGCTCAGGGGTGCTGACAGCTGGGGACTGGGTCTCCCAACCCACCGGAACAGGTGAAGTGAATGTGAACAGAGGAAGGGGAGTCCCCTGAGGCTCCCGGGGATGATTGAGAAGACAGTGCCGGGACTTAACGCTCACAGTGTCAACATAATGGTGGGGGATGGGCTGGCCGTTAGCTTCCTGCTCCCTCAGACAGGACAAAAAGGACAAGGCAAAAGGGGCGAGGGGGAGGCCGGAGCGATAGTCCAGTGAGTAGGGCACTGCCTTGCATGAGGCTGACCGGGTTCGATCCTCGGCATCCCATAAGGTCCCCCGGGGAACCACCAGGAGTAATTCCTGATTGAAGAGCCAGGAGTAACCTCTGAGCATCGCAGGATGTAACCCAAAAAACAAAAAGAAGGGTGGGGGCGAGGGGAAAGCACCACCTGGGTCAGGCTGGGTGGGCAGCCCTGTGGGGACTGCGGAGAAGGACATGAAGCAGGAGTGGGAGAGAGGCCCCCGGAGGGCCACAGGCGCGACGCTAAATTGATGTCGAGAATTTGGGCAGAGCCAGCAGTGTGTTACTCTGAGACTGTGGGGTAGACTTAGGTTATTATTATTATTTTTTTTCTTTTCGGTCACACCCAGAAATGCTCAGGGGGTTACTCCTGGCACTGCACTCAGGAATTACTCCTGGCGGTGCTCAGGGGAACCATATGGGTGCTGGGGATTGAACCCGGTCAGCCGTGTGCAAGGCAAATGCCCTACCCACTGTGCTATCGCTTTGGCCCCCTCAGTTATTATTGTTTAGGAGGAAATAGTCTATTTTTTGGTAGTCGGGAGGGTCTCATGGCTGGCCAATGGTGCTTAGGAGCCACTTCTGACTGGCCCAGTTCATTGCTAGCTTCAGTGTGAGGATGGTGTGGTTCTTTCAGGCCCTGTGGCCCTGTGACCTTCCGGCCCACCCCTTCAGTGCTGGGACTCCCACGGCCGCACCTGCCGGTGCTCAGGAGCCCTCCAGGACCACACACAGCAGGGCTGGTGCCAGGGGATTGGACCCAGATCAGGCATCTGCATCTGGGTGTCCTGGGGAAAAACTCTTCTGGGTTAGTGTCTTGAAAGATAAAGCTAGTTTGGGGACTGGAGAATTAACATGGCAGGTAGAGCATTTGCCTTGCACATGGCCAACCTGGGTTCATTCGCTGACACCCCACTGGTCCTCTGAACCCTCCAGAAGTGTAGAGCCAGGACTGGGACCTGAGCACAGCCGAGTGTAGTCCTCCACAAAGAAACATGCCCTTTTTTTTTTTTGAACTTAATTTTTTAAAACATGCCCTTTTTTAAAAAACATATTTTATTCTCACTGTCTTCCTGTTCATCGAATTGCTCGAGCGGGCCCCAGTAACATCTCAATATGTCCTATCTCATGCTAGTAGAGACCAAGGGCATCTGCTTGCTCCAGGAACATAAAGAGCCTCACTTCACTCCATCAGGTCATGGGAATGAGGTCTATAATTGTTACTGGTATTTGGCATATCAAATACAACACGGGTAGCTTGCCAGGCTCTGCCGTGCAGGTAGCATACTCTTGTAGTCATCTCTAAGTCCAGCATTTATTGATGAACCGTGGGGCTGCTTGCGGCCGAGCAAGCCGGGCTGTGATAGGCTGGTCTGCTGGGTGGAGTTGTGATGAGAGGGAAGTCCGGATGTGGAACATGGAGGCCCTCATGGAGTGGGGAGTCGTCTGGCTTGTTGCAAGGCTCTGCTGAGGGTGGCAGGCCAGAGCTAGGAACCCGCCATCTCTCCCAGGCGCCCTGTGAGCGGCTGGGCACAGGGAGAGCAAGTAGCAGCTCCGCCCACCATGAGATAAACAATTACAAAAATGTTCATGTTTGGGTTTCGGCCATACAGTGTTCCAGCACCCATCCCTCCACCAGTGCCCATTTCCCACCACCAATTTATTATCACTGTCTTCCCATTCATCGAATTGCTCGAGCGGGCCCCAGTAACACCTCAATATGTCCTATCTCATGCTAGTAGAGACCAAGGCATCTGCTTGCTCCAGGAACATAAAGAGCCTCACTCCACTCCATCAGATCATGGGATTCCGATTCCCCCCTCCCTCCCCTGGACTCCCTCTATGGCAGGTTCTTTATCTCTTCTCTCTTTCTCTTTCTCTCTCTCTTTCTCTCTTCCTTCTCTTACATATTGTGGATTGCAATACATAAACTTAGAGGTTATCATGTGTATCTTTTGCATGTAGTTAATGCTAAGTTCTATGTGGTAATAGCACTTTCGACAATTATTGGAAACATGCCCTTTTTATTGACTTTTGTTTTTTGGTGGGGGCACACCTGGTTATGCTCAGGGTTACTCCTGGCTCTCTCTGTGCATTCTGGAATTACTCTTAACAGTGCAGGAGGGACCATATGGAATGTGGGAAATTGAATCTGAGTTGACCACATGCAAGGCAAATCCTCTACCTGCTGTACTATCACTCTGGCCCCAAGAAACACACCCCTTAAAATTATTTATTTATTCAAATTTGATATTGATGATTTGTTACAGACATTCAGTATACCAACACCAATCCCACCACTGTTGTGCCTTCCCACCATCATTATCTCCAATTTTCCCAACCACCCCCTTAAGCCTGCCCCCCATATCAGGCACTAAATAGTTTATACTGCTTGTTATAATTTGCTAAAAGGATGATCAAAAATGCTTCCTTGGAAGAAAGCTAGTGAGGATGAAACATGCCCTTTATTCGTTTGTTTGTTTGTGGGATTACACCTGACTCAGGAGTTACTCCTGGCTCTGCACTCAGAAATCACTCCTGGCTGTGCTCAGGGGACCATATGGGATGTCAGGGATCGAACCTGGGTTGGCTGCATGCAAGGCAAATGCCCTACCCGCTGTTCTCTCTCGGCCTGAAATATGCTTTGGGCGTATTTGGGCCTGAGTAATAGGACCACAGGTAGTGTCCTTGCCTTGCACATAGCTGGCCCAAGCTTGATCCCTGAACTGTATACAGTTCCCTTAGCCTAGGTAGGCATGATCCCGGAGTGCAGTCAGGAGTAAGCCCTGAGCACCTCTGGGTGTCACCCAAAAAGGAAAAAGAAGCTAGCTTTGGGAAGAAAGGACGTGGGGTAAAGAGTGAAATAATAAAAATTGTATTCCTTTGTATGCACCAGTGGGTTTGAGTCCTTTCTGTTCCCCAAGCTTAGGGAAGGTGAGTATGCGGCCCTTCACTGTCACGGTAACAGATACCCGCAGACCATCAGAGAAAGTGAGGCTCAGAGAAGGTTAGGGTTGGCGTCCCTGAGGCTTTAGTTAGGCAGGATCCGGCTCCAACCTGCTCTTTCCCACAACCTTCTCTTTCTTCTGGGGTAACTCTAGCTGGGCAGCCAGGTCCTGGAGTCGTTATCTTGCCAAGAAGCTGGAGAAAGCCGGCCTGCAGACATGTGATTTCTGCAGCCTAATTCCCCATAGTCCCGTAAAGGTTGCTCATTCACCCAAACACGTCACGTGTGCTGACCTCGAAGGAGAGGTCCGACGAGAAGGCACAGTGGAAAGGGACAGCAATATAAGCATGGGGCTTGGGGAGAGACCCCACTGCCCACCCTAATTGATGGCATAGAGTAATAGCAGCTGCAAGGTAAGGGAGGGACGTGGGTGGGCGGTGAGACCTGGCTCCTCGGAGCTTCTTTGTTTTCTCTTAATAACAGCCTTATTAGGGGTATAATTCACATGCCACAGAATCCACCCTTGGAAGCTGGGTAATAGCCTGAGGTTGTCCCAGAATGGAATAGGGGTGGTGTGTGCTTGGGGCGGGGGAGGTCATCCTGGCAGCGACCAGAGAGCTGGTGGGGTCCAGGAAGCTGAGAGCACCATAGTCAGCTCCCCTCCGCTACCGGTCCGGGGTATCCAGAGCTGAGAAGGCTGTCCCTGCCCGGCTTCCTGGAACGTTTCTCCTGAGATGTGCCCTGCTGGCGGAGCTGTCGGCCGCTCTGCCGCTGTGAGGTGGTGGGGAAAAGCCTCCCCTCTGGGATTGGGCCCTGGAACACTTTGTTTCCTTCCCCTGAGGCACTCCCTCGGCTGCCCCAGAGCTCTGTGGAAAGGTCTGGAGCGTCTCAAACCACAACTTTCGCTTCACATGTCAGTGATTCTGCACTGTCATATCTGCAGTAAAACTGAGCTCCTGGGCTTTCCCGGAAGGGCAGCAGCTTTCTTGATGTGTCCTCACTGCCTGCATCGGTCAGGGGGGGCCCCTCTGCCCTCGATGATTCTGAGTCTCCGCCTGTGTGTGCGCTCACATGTGCACGTGCGCGAGTGCACACACACACACACACACGCACAAACACACACCTCCCTCTCCACACACATACTTTCTCCTAATACACTCCTACACACACCCTTTCCACCCACACATACTTTCTCCTATCACACACTCTCCAACACACACACACCTAACACACACTTTCTCTCTTACACAAGCACACACCATGTCCACACACATAGTTTTTTCCTAACACATTCTCTCTCCTACACACAAACACACATTCTACATGCACACACACACTCTTCTCTCACACACACCACACAGCACACACACTCTCTCCTGCTCAGACACACCCCCACCTACACACACACACACACCATCTCCTGACACAAGCAGAACGCAGACCTCATCTGCTGTCCACTGGTCTGAACTGGGAAGCCCAGCTGGCTTGTGCTGCTCCCCGGAGAGCTGTTCTTTCCGCTCACTGACTTCCCCCATTTCTCCTGCGTCCGGCCACCTGCGCTTCTACCTCTTGTCCTCACCCTCTTGTATGTACCCTGAGACAGGCCTGGTGGCCCTGCCCAGGGCAGGGAGACAGTCCTGGCTGGACAGGCTGAGGAGTGCCCTTTGGAGCGGCTCCCACTTGCTCCCTGGAGGCTTGGCGCTGGCTCCCTGGGGGCAGGCTCTTCTAGGAATGAGTGCCCGGGACTGGTGAGCACTGGCCCGGGGGCTCACTGGGGCTGACTGGATGCTGCTGGGGTTGCCAGGATGGCTGCAAGGCTGGAGAGGAACCAGGCTGCACGTGCTGCATGGGCACCAGAGACCACGTGGCTTTGCCGTTGCCTTCCTCATTTGGAATGGGGTGGCCAGAGGCCAGAGACTAGATACACAGAGAGGAAAAGCTCTACACTGATCCCAGAGTCCTAAATCTTGGGGCCTGAGCTCCCCAGTTCCTCCTGGGCTCAGGGCCCTCCCTTTGGGGAGGCTGGAAGAGGACCCCAGGCTCACACACAGAGGCTGTGAGGCTCCCTCTGGCCAGTGCCTTACCTGCTCCTTCCCTCGTCCTCAGCAAGACCAGGAAAGGCCCGGACCTCTCATTCCCTTCTTTCAGAATCGGCCAGTGGGGGACAGTGGCCACCAGGACAATTTTGAGTGTTTTCCTTCCAGGGAAACCACCTCTGACCCATTCATTTCCTTGAGAAAAAGGAAAGACTCAAAAACCAGTGGAGGGGCCGGAGCGACAGCACAGCAGGTAGGGTGTTTGCATGCAGCCAACCCGGGTTCGATCCCCCGCATCTCATATGGTCCCCGAGCACCGCCAAGAGTAATTCCTGAGTGCAGAGCCAGGAGTAACCCCTGAGCATCGCCGGGTGTGACCCCCATTCCCAAGGAAAAGAAACTAGTAGAAGGAATCTGGACCAAAGAGCGCCCTGCCCTAGGCTTTCTCCTGGCTCTGGAGCCCTCCTAGTGTGGGTCAATGAGAGCTTCCTGAGTAGCAGAAATCTCTGCCCTTTCCCCTGAGTGGCCAGCAGGCATCAGAGGAGAGTGGGAGCTGAGGAGAAATGTGGGCATTCCCGCTGTCAGTAAGCCCCTAACCTCCTGCCTCAGTTGCTAGAATTAAAGCTGGGATTTCTCATTGCTCACAGGGCAGGTCTGTTCAAGGTGCTGCAGCCCCGGGCTCCATCAGCTTGTGAGACAAAAAGCAAAACTTGGGGAGACTGTTAATAACATGCCTGGGGGCTGGGGTCAGTGGCACGTGCTTTGAGACCCCAGTGGGGTCTTAGGCTCTCCAGTGGGGTGGCCCAGGTGGGGTAGCACCATCTGAGCCACTAGATGAGTGGTTGACAGAGTATGGCCAGGAGTGGACCCTGGCACCTAAGCACTGCTTGGAAGACCCCAGCCCCTGGTCAAAACTATTATGTATTCATATAATGTGCCTGACAGCGTCTTCTGCAGGATTAACGTTATCCCAACCCAGAGATTTCTTTCCTTTCTCTAGAGGTGGTAGCTTTGGAAGCTGTTGCTCAGGTTGCTTGGGGCCACTCCAGCAATCTTCCGCCCTCAGAAGCTTCCATTGCTTGGGCCCAGCATGGGATCCTGTGTGTGCTGGAGGACACCAGGACCCACACGGTGTTTTGGGGTGGGCATCATACCCCTGCTGGGATCCACAGGGGTCATTGTGCATGACTTGCAGAGTTCCAACCTCTGAGCCATCTCCCCGGCCTCAAGAGTTTTCTTTGTGGAAGGGAGCGATTCTGCCCTCCAACATCACACATACTTTCCTGGCAGGCCTGATGGGTTTCCAAACATTTCGTCACCGTCTCCTCCTGACCTTGGTGTGAAAGGAAAGAGCCGCGTGGCCTGTGGGTTCCAGGACAGCCATTGGGGGGCGCCGGCCTGGACTATGGGAGGTTGGCAGCCCCGTGGAGTGGAGGTGAGGTCTGCTGGAAATCCCCAGCCCCGGCGGCCGCCCGAGGTTTAAAGACGCCTTCCCGAGCCTTATTTGGTCGCAGGAAGTGGGCGGCGCCGGGCCTGCTGGCGGAGAGACGGACCAGAGACAGTTGTGCTGATGAAGTGGTAGAGCTGGTTCCTGCTCGCCGCCGTGCCGCGCGCGCCGGCCGGCCGCTGGGGCGCTTCGTGCTCCCAGCCCCGAGTTGTGCAATCCTTTGTAGCACGCCAGAGTCCTCCTCCTTCGCTGTTGCCTCTCCCTCGCTCTCTCGCTCTCTCTTTTTTTTTCAAGCTGTGAGCTCAACCGATGAGTCAGAGCAGTGCAATCCTGACACTGCATCGCAGGACTGGGGGTGACACGGAGAGAGAGCGATCGCTAGGCGGACACCACCGGCGGCAGCAGCAGCAACAGCAGCAGCTGCAACGCGGGTGCGCCGAGAGTCCTCGCGCCGCGAGCGGGGGTGACAGCCCGCGCGTCCCGCCCGGGCCCTGCCAACAAAACTTCCCAGCCTCGGGAGGCGCGGGCTATGGCGGAAGCCCCCGCGAGCGCCGCGGGGGAGGCGAGGCGCCTGTTTGTTTTTAAAACCGGGGAGTGCGTGCAGACGGCTGGATCTGGGAGGCCGTGGAAGGCGGCGGCCTGCGGCGGAAGCGGGGACCGCCGATGTCGGGGCTCCGACACCGACCGGGTAAGTGGGGCTGATCCGAGCGGCGGCCGAGGCCTGCACGCGGCGAGGTGCAGCCCGCCCTGGCGGTGGCGGCCGGGAGCCCTCCGGGCTCGCGTGCAAGCGGTGGCCGCTGGGCGCGCGGGCTGCAGCTTTGCAGGCGCGGCGGGGCGAGAGGGCACGCGGCGGCGCGGAGTGAGGGCTGCGGGGGGCTGCTGGGCTGGGGTGAGGTGGGAGGCGCCCCCGCGCGTCAACTTCTGCGGCCAGGCCGCCAGTGTGTGTGTGTGTGCGGTGCTGTGTGTGCGGGAGACAAGGTGTCCTCGGACGCGCGCAGCCCGCAACTGCGTGTCTGCGCGGACCCTCCGTGTTTGTGCAGCTACGCAGCTCGCGCGCGGCCCCCGCCCACCCGGGCGCGGCCCCGGCAGGAAAAACGCTCCCAGCCCGGCTGGCCTGCGGCGGCGGCTCTGGCTCTGGCTCTGGCTCTGGCTCTGGAATACGGCGGCTCCTCCTCCGCCCCAGCCCCGCACGGTGTCCGCAGGGACTGGCGTGCAGGACAGAGCCCAGGCCCGCGCGGCGCGCGCACGGACTCGCGTGCTTTCCGTGCAGAGTGCTCCCGCACGCGGTCACGGAAGCCCTGCCCGCAGCGGGTTGGGGGCAGACAGGGGCCACTGTGGCAGGGAACTGGGGCAAGTGCAGTAGAGGCCTAAGCTGCAGGGGTTGGGGCACCCGATTGGCCTCACCCCCACGCACCCGGGCACTGCTGGCGCACCTCAGGTCTATCATCCCCCTCGCCGCCCCCGCACTCCCCAGCGGCTGCTGTGGGCCCAACTCCCTGCGCCTCGCCGCCGTGTGCTGCTGCGTCTGGGGTGCCTGGTGGAGCCCAGGTTTTGTCTAGAGCGTGCATGTGCTGACTCTGGCAGAGTTAGACTTGTCCCCCTGCCAACACGCGCGCACACACACACACACACACACACACACACACACGTGGGCATCAGGGGTGCCCCCTAGAGGGCAGGCACTCGGACTTTGATTAAGGACTTGGTGGTGCCCATTTCCGTGGAGCTCAGCGTCTAGGAAGGCAGACCTGGAGGCTGGAGTACCCCATGTCCTGCACCCCACGCCTTCACCCCCCAGTCAGGGTGAGCTGCTTGCAAGATGAAAGGGGAAGTTGCTCTCCCCATTTCAAACTTTGTCAGTCACAACTTTGGTGGCTGCTTCCTGCTTCCACCTGCTGTGCCCCTCACCCCCACCCCCAGATCCCGGCCTGGGTGCTGGTGGGATGGGATGGGGCGAGGCCTCCCTGGCACGTGTGTAGGGGTTCCCTGTTGGCGTTGGTGGGGGGAAGGGGTGGGCCGGCTTGCTCCAGCAGGGGAAGCCTGGCCTGGCGCCTCCTGCAGGTCTGCCCTGTCTGTCCCTGCAGCTTTGGGATTGAGGGGGGGGTGGCGGGGAGTCCATGGGGACACCGAGAGGCCATCTCCAGCCTTCCTTGGCCCTCCCAGGGATGGCGTGGTGCGTGTTCCTTTAGGATGAGAGGATTTTTTTCCGTGGGCTCTTTATTTTTTTACTTTTTTTTTTTTATTTTGGGCCACACCTGGTGATGCGCAGGGATTACTCTGCCGTTGCTTAGGTATCATATGAGATGCAGGGATTGAACCCAGGGTGGCCACGTGCAAGGCAAGTGCCTACTCACTGTACTATCTGTTCGGCCCCTAATGGGCTCTTTAAATAGCTTCCGGGGCAAGGAAAGAGGAACCCTCACCAGATTGAGAATTTGTGGGTTCTTTTTTCTTCCCTGCCGCTCTGGACAGTGACTAAGAGAGGTGTAAACAATTACCGTGATAGACTATCTCACATCACGGCTCAGCCTCCATTCTCATTGGACAGTCCTCTGGCTGGTGACTGGGCAAGACGCCTCGCTGGACAAGGGGCTGGAGCCCCTGGAGGACACTCTCAGACCCTGCAGCCTGCCCATCACCAGGGTGGCCTTTCAAGGCCCAGGGATGAGTCCCCGCTCCTCTTGGTCCAGCAGCCTCCTCTCCCCTTAGAGTGCACTCTGGAAGATCCAGGGAAAGGAGTCCCGTTTATAAATGTGGGATTTAAAAATAGCCCAAGTGTTTGGCCCTATGAGCTGCTGCTTTTAAGAAATCGGGAAACAGGACTGAATGCATTTTAGAGATTAAGCAGAGTGCCGCCTCTGGCTGCAGAACCCCTGCGAGCTGGCCCCATAGAGCTGAGGCCTCTGGGCTCCTGGCGCCAAGAGGATGGAGATGCGAATGCATCAGGCTTAGTGGCCCGGAAGGGGCTTGGACCCAGGCAGGCTTCTCTGCTGCTCTTGTTTCTCCCAGAGGCAGCCCAGCTCACTGCAGTGGGAAGGACCATAAGTTCCCAGGAGCTTCTTGCCTGTCCTCATTCCGTTTCCAGTGCCACTTTTTTTTTTTTTTTTGGGTCACACTCGTCTCAGGGGTTATTCCTGGAGGTGTTCATGGAACCATATGGGATGCTGGGGATTGAACCCTGGTCAGCCACATGCAAGGCAAATGCCCTACCCGCTGTGCTGTCACTCCGGCCCCCCAGCGCCACTTCCTTGGAGAGAACGCAGCTTTCTCAAGAGTCATTTCCATCTTTTTGTTGTTGTTGTATGTATGTGTGTGTGTGTGTGTGTGTGTGTGTGTGTGTGTGTGTGTGTGTGTGTGTGTGGTCATGTGGCGGGCAGATTGTGGATGTGACTGGAGACCCCAGCCTCCCTTGCTAGAGAGAGTTGCCGTGCGCTTGCTGGGAAATGCTGAGAAATTCTGCTGCCTTCTTCCCATGTTTCCCAGCATTAGTAGGTTGGTGACAGTCAGTTGAGCAGGTGAATTAAAAAAAGTGTGTCAAAAAGCAAAAAAAAAAAAAGTGTGTCTGGCATGTGTTAAGCCCCATGAGTCTATCCTGTGATAAAGGTTTCCAGATCATCAGACTAGGGGTGATTCTAGGGCTGGTGAACCCAGTTTCCTGGCACTGCCCTACGGCTGACCTTCTGGAGAGTTTGTCCTAGTTATCTTGACCCAGTGGTATGTCAGGGTAAAAGGGCAGGGTACCTCCTGCCTGGCACTTGTGTGTGTGTGTGTGTGTGTGTGTGTGTGTGTGTGTGTGTGTATGTGTATGTATTCATGCAGCACTATAGGAGCAGCTTTTAGAGACTCCAGCTTCCCTGACTCACCCAGACTGCAGCAAATGCAGCTGGTGGTTGAGCTTCTATATCTAGGATCTGACCGTGTCGGGAGCTGTACTGGGCAGGAGCTAGGTGCAGGATGCTGAGCCACCCCACACCCTCCCCCTCACTCCTTAAGGAATCCCCATTTGCATTCGAAGCAGCATTCTGGAGACTGGGAGACTGGGAGCTCTTTTTTTTTTTTTTTTTTTTTTTTGCTTTTTGGGGTTTCTCCTGGCTCTGCACTCAGGAATTACTCCTGGCGGTGCTGGGGGACCATATGGGATGCGCGGGATCGAACCGGGCGGCACAGGCCGGTCGTGCAAGGCAACGCCCCTACCCGATGGGCTATCGCTCCGGCCCCTCTTTTATTTTTTCTTTTTGGGTCACACCCGGTGATGCTCAGAGGTTACTCCTGGCTCTGCACTCAGGAATTACACCTGGCGGTGCTCGGTGGACCATATGGGATATCGGAGATCAAACCCAGGCCGGCATGGGCCTGCCGCGTGCAAGGCAAACACCCTCCCCGCTGGGCTATCGCTCCGGCCCTGGGAGCCTCGCTTTTATGAATCAGAAACACGGAGCATCGCTTGTTGTTGGAGCCTGCAGTTTGCGATCTGGTTCACCCTCTGTGCCCACCCCCTTCCAGAGGTTCTCCTGTGGTGCTTGGGAGCAGTCAGACTTAGTGGGGCATCCCTTTAGATACCAGAGCAAGCCAGCAAAACCTGTCCACACCCCTTCCACCTCCGCACTCCAATCCTCATTCCTATGTGGTGTGGACAGTAGCACAGAGTGACTAGCGAGGCCACAGAGAGGAGGTCTGAGCAGATGGGGATCGAAAGAGGAGCACAGGGGCCTGGGAATTGCTTCCCCTCCTGGGTCTCTGTTTCCTCGCCTTTAAGATGGAGGTGTCCCTGCTCCTTCAGAGGGTTTGCCAGGGCAGTGAAACAATGTGCCGGGCACTGCATGCCAGTAGGTATTTAGGACATGGTTCCTAGGTGCCTTTTGCTCCTGGAGGAAAGGGGCATGACGGGTGTCCAAGGTGTGGTCAGACTCCACCTTCCGGCCACCACAGCTCGGGCGAATGAGGTCTCACTCCCAAGGCCCCTGGTGCCTGCAGAGCTTTCCAGCTTTGAGGATTTGGCTCTGCCAGTGAGGGTTAGGACTCAGCTTCCAGACCAGGTGATGATTTAGACTATGACCCGCCCAGGCCCCAGGCTCAGCCGCTCACGTGGGTGGGAGGAAGGTGACTGTCTCGGTGCCGGAAAAGGTCCCCATGTCTTGGCCTCACCTGAAGCCTCCCGGTGTGATCTCACTGGAAGTTTGGGTGGAGCTGGTGGAACTGGGTCTCTTTCGCCCGCTGAAATAGGAAGGGCTAAAGGGGAGGGGGCAGTTCTCCAAGACATTATATAAGTTGGGCCAGAGTGATAGATTGTACAGCAGGTAGAGCATTCACTTTGCACACAAAGAAAAAAAAGTCACACATGTCAGAAAAGAGCTGGGTGGCCGGAGCCGTAGTACAGGGAGGGCATTTATCTGCACACGCTGGCCTGGGTTTAATCACTGAGGAGCACATATGGTCCCCTGAACCTGACAGGAATGACCCCCGAGGGCAGAGCCATGAGTAAGCCCTGAGCACTTTCTTCCCCATGCGAGAGAGAGAGAGAGAGAGAGAGAGAGAGAGAGAGAGAGAGAGAGAGAGAACACTTGGGTCAGCTGCTGAGGGGGTGGACGGGTCCCCCAAGGCATGTGCTCGCTCTATATGGTTTGGGGGGTTAGTGGGGAGAAGGCTTGGACCCAAGGCTTTCCTGGCATTGCTTATTGCCCTTCCTGGAACCCAGCCTGGTACTGTGGCCAGCTGGGTAGGCACTCCTGGTCCCTCTGCCTTGCTCTCTGACCACGGGGAACTGCTGGGGAGAGCGTGATTTTTTCCAGGCAGGGCTGCTTTCCCTGGAGTGGACAGCTAGGGCAGGGGAGCTGCCAGGGCACGCTTTGTCCCGGCTGGAGCTCGGGAAGAGGGAAGTGTCCCAGGCTTGCAGCCAGAAGGGGTTCCCTCCGTGGCTGCCCGCCTTCTCTGGGGCCTGGAGAGGAAGGGAAATAGTGCGGGATTTCAGTGGCCAGCAGTTGGGCAGACAGACACTTCCCCTCGTGCCAGGAGTCCCAGTACCTGGCGGGGAAAGCCCTGAGGCTCAGAAAGGAGCTTTAAGTGATAAGGTAACAAGTCCTGGTAGAGTGCCTGGAAGCTGCTTCTCTTCCTTTTCTTCCTCCTCTTCCTCCTTCCCTCTCCCTCCTTAGGTAGCGACCCTCCCACCTGACCTTGCTGTTAAGCCCCACCCCCAGTTCTTGGTCCTGGCCTGGGAACTAGGTTCCGGGGATACCTAGTTCAACTCCTTCATTTCCCAGTGGGGAAGCTGTGGTTGAGCTTGGCCGCTTCTAACTTTCCCTGTTGGGGGTGTGGGTAAAGGGGCCCTGCCTGTTCTGTCCCAGCACCTTCGGGGCTTCAGGGCTGGGAGGTGGGGGAGGGGCTGTCTCACGGGAAGAGCTTCCAAGAATCCTCCCAAGCTGGCTCAGTGCTCTGCTGGCTTCGGAGGTGTGTGTGTGTGTGTGTGTGTGTGTGTGTGTGTGTGTGTGTCTGTGTCTGTGTGTCTGTTGTGTCTGTGTGTCTGTGTGTGTGTCTGTGTGTCTGTGTCTGTGTGTGTGTGGTGTGTGTGTGTCTGTGTATTTGTGTGTGTGTGGTGTGGTGTGGTGTGTGTGTGTGGTGTGAGTGTGTCTGTGAGTGTCTTGTGTGTGTGTGTGTGTGTGTCTTGCCCACGCTTGTTCAGTGCTGCAGACCATGGGGGAGGGGCAGTGGGGGGGCGTCCAGGCTGCTGGGCTCTGTCCCCGCTGCAGGCCTTCCTTGCTTACTGCTGCCCACAGCCCTTGCATGTGGCCAGCAGCTGCCATTCCTTGTTGCTGTGGGACAGAAGATGGGCCCGAAATAGCCAGGCGGGCACTTCCACTTTCGGAACCTCCACTGTGTGGGGACTTGGGGGTATCTTTGCTATCCCGGCTCCTACTTCCTGGGCTGGCCCAGCCTCCCTGGGGCGGTGACACCTCCCCTTTTATTGCTCCGTTCGCTGAGCCCGGGAGGGCGGAGACAGCAGTCGGGGCTGGAGCTCCCGTCCCGCCATGTCCCTGCAGGCCTGCTGGCACAGCTGTGTTCCTTTTCCTCTGCCCGGGTCCCCAGCCGGTGCCCTGCCTGCCTGCAGAGGCCGACCACGTGGCAGGGTCTTCTGGCCTGCTCGTGCCTGTCCTGCCTGCTGCCCGCAGCTGTGGAACTGGAAGAATCCAGCCGTTCAGACCCGCCCAGGTGCTGAAGGCCGATAACGATGCCTCCTTTACCCTGCCCGGCCAGGGGGCCAGGAAATCACGTTTATGTTCCAGGCAGATATGCACTAGTCCCGTTTAATCCCATGGCAACTGTGAGGTGAAGACATTTTGCATGTTTGCCTGTAAGGAGCCAGAACCTTACATAGACTGGCAGGTGGGAAAGCTGAGCAGGACGCTCTGCCTGGCCCCACTTTGCTCTCTCTTCCTGGCTGCCACCACCCTCCCCCTGTAGGCTCGTTTTATTTATTATTATTATTATCACTGTTTTGGCAACACCGGGCAGTACCCAGGGTTTACTCCTGACTCAGCAGCACTCAGGATGACTCCTCGCAGTGCTCAAGAGAACCCAGGTTTGCTGCGTGCAAACTACCTGACCGCTGTACTGTTGCTCCGGCCCCATACTTCCCGCTACTTTCATCTTGCCAGGAACAATGCTTTGATGCTTGGAATGAAGTGTTGTTGGTCGGAATTCTGGCCGCATTGGATGAAGCTGATAAGGGTGATATTTTGGGTTGGGAAGGCTGGAGAAGACCCACTGAGGCCTTCCTGCTTCCTGAGGCCTCACCTCCCTGCCTGCCTGCCGGATGGGTGGCCGGCTGGCTCTTTCTTGGCTGTGTGAGGCAAGAAGCACCTGCAAGGAGCAGAAAGGTTTGCTTTAGGCATCCCGGAGACCTGGGCTTCTCCTCCTGGCAGAATCTCAGTCTCATCCAAGGAACAGCTCTGGGAGCAGGAGGCGGGAGGCAAGTGGGGTCTTTGGGATTCCCTGGCCCTTGGGTCTGACCCCAGCTTCTTGTTCCAGTGGGGTTGGCTCAGGTTCCAACGAGCTCGGTTGGTGAGTTCTTGGGACTTGGGTAGGATGCTCTGCCAGTGCCTGGTGCCAGAGACCTCTGGGTGTGTTTCAGAAACAATAAGGGAATAAATCAGTACAGGAGAAAAGGCCCGACAGCTGCTGCTCGGACAGCGGAGAAACGCAAGGAATGTGCGAGTGTTTGGCACAGGGCCCGGATCCTAGCCGGGGCCTGAGAAAGGGCATGGCACGGACTGGCTGGCGGATGAGCGAGAGGCCGCCCCCTGCCTGCTCTCAGCAGCCGTCCCAGGCGGCCGGCATCTACCGAGACACACGGTTTCCCAGGTCCAGGTCACTCCAGTCACTCCAGGGACCGCAGAGATGGAGCATCCCAATTCTCTGCCTCCAAACCAGCAGAATCCCCGCCTCGCAGGCTGCCAGGCCCGGAGGCTTTGAAAGGCTTAGCAGCCTTGATGCCACACACCCAGACCTCTAGGATCTGGCACCGCATGGACTAAACATGGCGAGCGTCCAGGAGCGAACCCCTGGCCCCTGTCCTGCCCACGCCATCACGTGCCCTTGGGCAGGTCACTTTACTCCTTACCCCTCGCAGGGCTGCTGGCTATTGTTATGGGCTGTGGGCCGGCACCCTCCGCTCCGCTTTTGCCCGTGATACGGACAGCTTTGAGTCAGTGCTGAGAAGAAACTGCCGGTGAGCAAGCGTGGTGGGTTGTGTGCTGGAGCCCACGTCCGGAGCTGATTTGGCCTGGCTTCAGGGCGCCCCGAGGAAGGGATAGGTGTCTGGTTCCCATAGGGACGGGGCCATGACACATGCAGGGGAAAGCTTTGTTTATTTTGACGGGGAGAGGGAAGCATGACTGACAGTGCTCGGGTCTCTCCTGGCAGTGCTCTGGGGGACCTTTTGCAATGCTGGGCATCTAACCAGCACCAGCCTCCTGCAAGGCGAGCAGCCTGCCCCTGTATAACTCTCTGGCCCCAGAATTTTGTTTTGTTTTGTTTTGGGGCCACATCCCCTGGTGCTTAGGGCTCTGTGCTCAGAGACCCTGTGGAATGCTGGGACCGCGGGGGCTAGGCAGTCTACAAGACAATAAGCTGACCCGCTGTACTGTCTCTCTGGCCCCTATATTTACGAGCTGTTGGCCAACCTGTTGAAGAGGGATGTGCTTTCTCTTGAGTAGATGTGGAGAGCACCAGTAGGGTCGCGCTTTGGAGCTGGGGAACCCCGCAAGCTTCTTCATCTGTAGAAAGCCACTCGTCCCCCAGTGACCTGATTCCAGACTGAACATCGCAGGGAGCCGCGGGCAGGTGACCCGCTGTATCTGAAGCTCGGGAATCTGCTGAAGGACTCTGGGTTCCTGCCCGACCTCTCCTCCATCCCCTTGGAGGCCCATTGGTTTGACTCCTCAGATCTTTGTTTCCTCAGTGGGTAAGGCGGGGAGTAATAGGACCGACTTCAGTGTGAGGATTAAAGGGGATAATGCTAGTGCGTGCGGAGTGCTGGATGCTTCCATGGGCTTAACAGCGGCAACAGGGCTCTTAAGAAATGTTCGAGGAGTTGGAGCATAGTACTGCAGCGGGCAGGGCACTTATCTTATATGTAGCCAACGCAGGTTCGATTCCCAGCACCCGTATGGTTTCGCTGAGCACAGAGCCAGGAATGATCCCTGAGTACTGGCAGGTATGACCCAAAAAAGACAAACACAAATGTTTGAGGGGTTGGGAAAGGCTTAAAGGACCCTGGATCCAATCTGCTATACAGTCTTCTGAGCACCTCTGGTGTGTACCCACCCCCATAAAAACGCAGTAACTGGGGCCAAAGCGATAGCACAGCGGGTAGAGCGTTTGCCTTGCACGCTACTGACCGGGTTCGATCTTCGGCATCCCACATGGTCCCCGAACACCACCAGGAGCAATTCCTGAATGCAGAGCCAGGGGAAACCCCTGAGCATTGCCGGGTGTGACCCAAAAAGAAAAGAGTAACAGTTGAGGTGGTGGACGTGCCAGTGGCCTTTGCCCCATGATGGGATTCTAAGTCCTGCTCCTGCTCAGCATTGTTTGATTGGGGGGTGTGGAGAGGGGAGGGAGCGTGAGGGGGAGACTCAGGATTACCTCCTGGGTTTTCTAGGTCAAGAGCTGGGTGTCAGTGCGAGGCTTGCAGTGCAAGGACGGGGCACTGCTTACATCCACCCTGTAGTACTCGGGGGACCCTCAGGGCCGCACCGGATGCTGGTGCTCCAGGGACCATGTAGAAGGGGGATTCTGGACTGGAATTGGGCTGCAGGATGCTCTTACAGCCCCACAGGCTTTGCCTTCCCCCAGCAGCGTTTTCCTTTTTTTTGTGGTCCTGGGGTAAACCCAGGGCCTCACACTCAGACAACCTCTAGATGAACGCACGGGCCTCCCTGAGTCCCTAGAGTCTTGATTCTGGTTAGGCGTGCAGTGTGTCCATTGGGGGTGCATCCTTTTGGACTGTGAGAATTTACTCTAAACTTCCTGAAATTCCCCATTTCCTCTCAGTATTGACTTCTAATATTTTCTTATTATGATATAGAACATTTCAGCCCATTTAAATTCAACATGTTCTCTCTTGAACATATCTCACTTGCTGTCTGTGTATCTTTGCTTGCTTTCACTCTGGAGAAGTCTCTCTCTCTCTCTCTCTCTCTCTCTCTCTCTCTCTCTCTCTCTCTCTCTCCCTCTCCCTCTCCCCCCCTCCTCCCATTTCCCTTGCTTTTTCTCCCCCCTCACACCTTTCTTTTTTTTTTTTTTTTTTTGGCTTTTTGGGTCACACCGGCAATGCTCAGGGGTTACTCCTGGCTCTGCACTCAGGAATTACTCCTGGCGGTGCTCGGGGACCATATGGGATGCCGGGATCGAACCCTGGCCAGCACAGGCCGCCGCGTGCAAGGCAAACGCCCTACCCGCTGGGCTATCGCTCCGGCCCCTCACACCTTTCTAAACAAGTTTTCCTTCAGTAAAATCTATCTTGCTCCACAAAAAAAAAAAAAAAAAAAAAAAAGAGAGAGACTTATTTGATGACCCACTTGGCCCCTCCCTTGGAGAATACGACAGTACATGGAGAATGTGCTGTGGGGAGACGGTTCTTCTGCTGCCTGTCACGGTCTCCAGATGTCTGTGCGCAATAGTCAGGTCTTTGTCCTTCTTTTTAAAGTGTTGAATTGTGTGTTTCTTCCTTCAGTTCTTTTCTTTTCTTCTTCTTCTTTTTTTTTTTCTTTTTTTTTTTTTTTTTTTGCTTTTTTTTGGGTCACACCTGGCTTTGCACTCAGGAATTACTCCTGGCGGTGCTTGGGGGGACCATTTGGGATGCCGGGGATCAAACCTGGGTCAGCCACGTGCAGAGGGCAAACGCCCTCCCTGCTGTGCTATTGCTCTGGCTCCTGAAGGGAGACTTCAGTTCTGATCATTTTTGCTTCATACATTTGGAGGGCTTTACTGTTAGTTAACCTTTGTGTGTGTGTGGGGGGGCATGCTCATTGGACTCGGGTGCTTCTGACTCGTGGGGGTCCCTCTCAGCAGGGCTCTGCTCTGGGGCAGCTTTCGGTCTTGTAGCTGCAAATGTACCGGGGTCCTGTACGCAGAGCACTCACGCCGGTCCTTTGATCTCCTCTCCAGTGCGGGCACACGTATGTTTATAAGTCGTAGAGTCGCTTGATGAATGGACACTTCAGCATTATAAAATACACTTCTTAGTCTCTAATAAGAATGTTTGTCCAGCCGCGCAGTGAGCTCCGGTGTACTTTGTAGTCCCCCTTCGTTTTAACTCTGTGCCAGAGCAATGTCAGCTCTGGAAGGTCTGTCCTTGGAAAGGGATTCAGAAAGTCAACGTAAGAAAAAGGGGAGAAAAGCTTGTTTTAAAGTCTGTTTGCTAATATTACTGCCATCACTCCAGCTGTCTTTTGGTTATTATTCACGTGGCATATTTTTTTCTGTCTCTTGTTGTTTCAGCTTGTATCTTTGAATATCAAAAGCGTGTAATTGAAAACAGCATCTAATTGAATTGGGGGGAGGGGCGTGTCTTGGTTTTGGTGTGTGTATTTGTCTGGTGTGTATTTATTTACCTGGGCCCAACCTGAGACCCAAATCCACACTAAAATGCATCTTTCACTGAGCTACATCTTTGGCTCCAATTTGTTTTTATTTAAAATAATTATTAATAAGGTCGAATTTGTGCCTGACATTTGTTATGTGATTTCTTTTTCTTTTTGGGTCACACCCAGTGATGCTCAGGGGTTACTCCTGGCTCTTCACTCAGGAATTACTCCTGGCGGTGCTCAGGGGACCATATGGGATGCCGGGATCGAACCCAGGTTGGCCACATGTAAGGCAAACGCCCTCCCGCTGTGCTGTCGCTCCGGGCCCTGCTATGTGGTTTCTAGCTTGTCTTTTTGTCCTGTTACTCCCCCACCATTTTACATTTCTTTCTTTCTTTTTTTCTTTTTTGGTCACATCCAGCAATGTTCAGGGGTTACTCCTGGCTCTGCACTCAGGAATTACTCCTGGCAGTGCTCGAGGAACCATATGGGATGCCAGGGATCGAACGGCATGCCATGTGCAAGGCAAACGCCCTAGGCGCTGTGCTGTCCCTCCGGCCCCCACCGTTTTCTTTCATAAATATTTTTTCATTGTTTTTCTTTTGAGCCACACCCGGCAGTAGTCAGGGTTAACTCCTGATTGTGAGCTCAGCTGTCACTCCTGGTGGGCCTGGGGGACCACCATAGGGGATACCTTGTATAGAACCTGGGTAGACCATGTGCAAGGCAAATGCCCTACACACTGGACTATCTCTCCAGTCCCCCTTTCATAGATATTTTTTGAGTATTGTTGGTTTGTAGAGCCAGGATGAGATGTTAGGTGCCATGCTCCCTGCTTGGTCTGTGCAGGCACTCAGCAGGGCCTGAGATGCTGGAGCCATTGTTAACCGGAGTTAATTGCGAGCAGTGTCGGCCCATGGCTCCGTGGCAGAACGAACTTGGCACCCTGGGTGCAGGCTTCTTTGGGAAGGGTGGAGAGGTCAGGCCGGGACAGTGCAGGAGCTAGCACTCCTTCTCCCCCCAGTCTTTGCCCTCCTGCAACATCTGGAAACTTGTCTGGGCAGCTGCAGACCTTAGCAGGGGGCTGGGAGAGGCGCACGTGGCAGCACACGTGACTAGCTTGTGCAAGACCCTGAGTTTGACCCCCAGCAGCAGGTGTTTCTCCCCTTAACACCCTTCCTGTCCAGTCTCAGGGCTGGTGGGCGGACTGCTCTCTGACCCAGCTTGTCACCGAGACGTGGTAGGCTTGGGTTCGAATCCTGACTCCTCCCTTCTGACCTCAGGCTTTGACCTGGAACAAGTTTCTTTGCAGAGTCAACCTTTCCGCCTTCCTCAGAAGGGAGGCAGTGGTTATTCAAGTAGCAGGACCCACACACTTGGGCCATGTGGCTGATAGGTAGGTTACGTGCCAGTTACTGGTTACAAGGTGTTTCTTAGATTCTGGTCTCCCTTGCCCCATCCTGAGCTCGCGGCTGGACTGGTTACCTGACAGTCATGCCACTGACCTCTCCATGGGCCTCAGGCTTCCCTGGGCGCTGCCTCTCCCCACTTCTGTGCAGGACAGAAGAGAGCAGGCAAGTGCTCGGGGTCAGGATAAACTCCCACCTTAATAGCTCAAAGATCTGGAAATAAAAGGCAAGAAGAGAATTGCTGGAGGACTGCCTGGGGGAGGGAGGCTTTGAAGAAAGGCAAATGCAGAGGGCACAGCTCCAGCGGAGGCTAAGCAGCTGGGAGCCCTCCATGGCACCCATAGTCCCTGCACCAGCCACCTTGTGCCTTATGCTTCTCCCGCTGAACAGGGAGGTGGATGGAGGCAGGGACTGTGCCTTGGGCCAGGCCTCCCAGGTTCTGGCTTCAACCAGTGCTGCAGCAAGAGGCCTGCGGAGGGCTGGGGAAGGCTGCGGTGAGGCCTGGGCCTTTCCAGAAGGGGGGAGGAGCTGGCACCGCCTCACCTTTAGCCCCATGGGCATGGGGCCTGTGAGGAGACCCAGGGACCCGTCCCTGGATGTCCTGTCTGGAGGCTCGCTCACCTGGGCACCTGGCTGCGGGACATTAGCCGAGAGCTAAAAAGGGGCTCCGCGGCCTTGCTCTGGAGCTTGGGGGCTACCCTCAGTGTTAGTTGATCCAGCTGTGTGGACCTGTACTCAGGGACTACACCTCCTCAATAGTGCTGGGGATCTGGTGGTGCTGAAGATGGAACTTGAGGCCTCATGTAGACTAGGCTTGAGCCTCAACCAAACAGACGGGTGCTCTACCACTGAGCCACCTTCCTGGCCCCTCGTGTTTGCATTTTTACAGTTCAAGCTCAGACTGCAGCTAACCTCTCTATGCCTGGTTGGTTTGTAGGCTGAGACCCCGGTGCTATGCTGTGGGCTCTGCCTAGCAGAGCTACGTGGCATGTCCTAATCCAGGGATTCTGGACAGGGACAGCCTGGGGAAGTGTCCCTTGGAGGCCGGCTCCTCACTGTTGTTGCCAGCTTTCTCCTCCTGGCTTGCTGACCCTTGCTAACAGAATCCGTTGTCCCATGGCTTGGAGCGGGGCACCCAGCATCACAGAGGATGGCATGGACACATCCCCAGGGATGTTTTCCTGGGCAGTGCCCTCTGGCTGAAGAGCACTTGATCCAGGGGACTTAGCTGCAGTCACACACCCAGAGAGCTTCTCAGGACACCAGCTGGCACCCGAGGGCCACCTGGGATCCTCTTGGGGCACCCTCTTACCCCTGGCATCCTCGCCAGGCTCCTTGGTGTTGTGAGACTTGTCAAGCCCTAGGAGGGCACAGTAGATAGATTCCTGGAGTCCCTGGCTGTGGTCTGCAAGGAGTAGGGAGGCTGGAGGGACCCCTAGGGATAGAAGACAGTGGGCGGGAGGGGGTTTCCACTGGACCTGTGTAGGGAGCAGGTTCTCGCTTCACACAGTGGGAAGCAAGATGGCAGAGTCGTGTCCATTTTGGTTTCGGGTTGGATGCAGCTAGGGGATGGGGCCTCTTAGCCTTATCTCTGCACCAGGGGTGGCTGTGATGAATCTCTGGGAGAGACTGGAAGAGGAGAGCAGGGTACACACGCCATGTTCCGCCTCACCTTGGGGAGCCTCCCAGAGGCGGATGTCAGCTGAGTCCCAGGGCACAGTGTCTCCCAGCTTGGCCTGTGGGACTTGCTGTCTGCTGATGGGGGTGGGGGGAGAGCAGGGGGACAAACAGAGACCCCCAGCCTAATGCCAGGTAGCGGGAACCAGGGAGTTCCACAGAATTGTTCTGGTCCTGACTCGAACTTGGGATCGAGAAGGCCTGCAGGTGTTGACCTGAGGAAGAGGTGGGTGCAGGGAGGGGCTGGGCAGTGGGGCTGTGCACTTGGGTCTGGCCCCCAAGGGCATGTAGCTGCATGCGGCATTGCAGTGGATGCATGGATTCCTGCCTGCAGTGAGCCCAGGGGTATGGGAGGCAGGAGTGGGTGCAGGTAGGGAGTTTACACCCCATCCTATCAGCCTCTTCTGTGCCTGTAGATTCAGGGCTTGTGGGTAACCTGGCGTGAGAGAGTCCTGAGATCCGAACCCTCTTTAAGCTGAGTCAGTGGACCGGGCTTATTCACCTCCAAGCGGCTGGGAGTGGGGTCCTTCATTGGCTGTCATCCCTCTGGGCCATAAGGACCACACGGACACCGCCTCATGGGTAACCTCCCTGCTAACCCTCCTGTCTGTCACATGGCCACCCTGGTGCCCCCGTGGGCAGTCCGGGCGGAGTGTGTGTCACTGTCACTGTCCTCCCTGGCTTTCTGCTGTACCCACTGTCTACGCCATGATGCTCCTTCTCCTGCTGTCTGGGCCACTGTGCGCCTGCACCCACTGATCTGGTCACTTGGCAGGCTGGGCCATAGTGTGGCCTCCCCGTCCCTCCTGGGAAAACTAGGCGGCCTCGTACCTGAGGCAGAAAGAGGGAGGGAGTGACTCAGCCCTACCATGGTTGCAGGCATGAGGTGAGCTGCAAAACTCTGAAAAGCAGTGACCAGTCATGGCAGGGACAGAATAGTTGAGGCCCAGAGCTGGGCCCAAGTGGCCTGTGTGGACCCAGGTCCTCCCTGCAGGCCGCCTCTTGCTGTGGGCTGAGGGTCTCAGCTGCATTCGGGGAGGACGGGGGAGTTACCTGCCAACAGTTCAGACAGGGATTGGGAATTTCAGCATGCACCTTCCCCCCTTCACGTCCCCATAGACTCCAGGCACCTTTCTCTGCACTCTATTCAATTCCATGTAATGTAATTCTTGTCCTTGGACTCAGCTTCTGGGCAGCCTCCCCAGAACTGGCTTCTTGGCTCGCCTAAACCAGCGCCCTCCCCATCCCCTGATGTATCAGATCTCCTGGGCTGTGGTCTTCTTTTTTTCCCTTTTTGGTTTTCATGCCATACCTGGCATACATGCCATACCCAGCCCAGCCCACCCGGCCCACCTGGCTGGTTCCCTGGGAATTCTGGCACTAACCAGCATCTCCAGCCCGAGGCCGGATGGTCTCCTGCACCCAAAGATTTATTTCCTAGAGCTTCGGAAGCTCTTCCCAGTGTTCAGGGACCAAGCCTGAAACTGGTTTCAGGTTGGTGGTTTGCACAGCGAGCACCATACCTGCATCTCGCAAGCCTGCTGTGGCCTTTCTGGATGCGCACAGTGAGCTGGGAACTGACCAGGTCAGCCAGCCTGGGGACTCCTCATAGATCCTCCCCTAGCTCTGAGGGGTTGGCTTGCACCTGGAGACCCCCGTCCTGCCCATAGGTCACAGGGTTGTGGGGTGGGGTGGGGACTGCATGTGAGGTGTTTTTTTTTTTTTTTTTTTTTTTTGGGTCACACCCAGCGACGCTCAGGGGTTACTCCTGGCTCTTCGCTCAGGAACAGCTACTCCTGGTGGTGCTCGGGGGACCATATGGGATGCCGGAGATTGAACTCAGGTTGGCTGCGTGCAAGGTAAACACCCTACCTGCTGTGGTATTGCTCCAGCCCCCTCATGTGAGCTCTTGAGGAGCCCCCAGCAGACATTTGGACATTTGGACCTGCCGGGTCACCTCTCAGCTCCCCACTCCCTGCAGACTCCTGCTGCAAAGCTGGGCCTGCTTGTTGCATGATGGCGGATCCCGGCATGCCCTGTGCTAGGCCTGCCTGTCTCCCCTGCCACTTCCCGGACCTTTCTTAGGGTCTTTTATTCAGGGTGGAGACTGATTTGGGGGGGAGAGGGGTGCCCTGCTCCAAATCGGGTTGTTGGCTGTCAGAGAATGAGGCCTTAAAGGGAGTGAAATGGGCTTTGTTCTAAGTGGTTTCTTTGATCCCCAGCACTCTGCTGGGCTCCCTCCACCCTCTTCCTGCATGGGGGCAGGGGAGGAATCAGGCCGATACCCTCCTAGTCTCTCCGTGCCCCCACCGTCTGACGTGAAGACAAAGGGGGTGCAAGCAAGAGAGACTCATTTGGGAGGAAGGAAATGAAGGAGGAAGTTCCTCCCCGTCTGGTGTGGGGGAAAGTGAAAGGCAGGCCAGGGCCACTGTGAGTCACAGGGAAGGGCCGGGAGCTGCGGAAGCCTGTGGATGAGCGATAGCGAGATAGCGTTGGCTCCCTGGGGCCCAGGCATCACCGGGAGGAGCCAGGGCCCTGCCAGAACCCCGCCCAGCCCGCCCAGCCCACCTGGCTGGTTCCCTAGCACTGGCACTCATCACAGCATCTCCAGCCTGAGGCTGGAGGTCCTCCTGCACCCAGCTCTTCTCCAGTGCTCTCCACCTCACCTTACTGACCCAAGGCCAGAGTCCACCCAGGAGAGAGACCATGTAGCTTTTCACTTGGAACAAAAAAATTTCTGCACCAAAAAAAGGAAAAGTCTCAAAGGGACTGGAGAGATAGTAGAGTGAGTGATAGTACAGTGGGTAGGTTGCTCGCCTTGCATGCAGCTGATGCAGATTCAGCCCCCTGGCGTCCTACAGCTGCATGCAGGGAGCCAGGGAGAAGCAGGCTCCACCTTCCCAGGCCTGGGTCCATCCATAGGGTCCCCCGAGAACCGTTAGGAGCAACCCCTAAGCACAGAGCTGTGAGCAGCTCCCAAGCTCCACAGGTGCAGCCACCAAAGCAAAACAAGACCAAATGCATGTGCATTGCATCACTTGTCACTTTTCTTCCTGTTGGTCATCGATGTGCTTGAGCGGGCACCAGTAACGTCTCCATTCGTTGGGAATGAGGTCCATTATTGTTACTGTTTCTGACATATCGAATACACCACAGGTAGCTTGCCAGGCTCTGCCGTGGCTCTGGGTTCATCCCAGGGGCCCAGTCTGCTGTCAGGCTAGAAACATTCTCGTTTTACTTTTTACAAGGAAGAAAAAGATGCAGAAATAACCAACTATTATTTCCTGTGTAGCTGTGCACAAAACATGTGCACTGCATACATAGAAAAATGATAAAATACTGTAGTAGGAGGCAGCTCATTGCCCGAGCGTTGGCTCCTCTGGTACAGTCCCTGGCACCCATAGTTCCCTGAGTACCACCCCAAGCCAGCACTTATGCAGGAGATCTGAATCCCGCTGGGTGTGGCCCAAAAACTAAAACAGAAAAGAAAGAAAAATAAAGAGGTTATAAAATACTGGTCTTGGCCTGGGGATATGGCTCCATGCTGGATTCATCTGTGGCATGACAGAGGGGAAAAGAAGGAAAAAAGAAAATATTTCTCAGACTAAACAGAGCCACCTGTTGTTTTAAAATCCTGTCAGAGTGCAGATGCAGAGACACCACCGCCCTTGAGTGCCACCCTGTGGCGGAGAAACTAAGGGATCCGCATTCTGCGATTGAGCCCCCCAATATCCTAGCCTTCTTGTTCTGGGCTTGGGATTCCGGAGCTTCCTGGCAGAGAAGGGGGGTTGGGCTTGCTGACCTGCTGCCAGGCTCCAGCCCCGCCTGGGCTGCCAAACAGGTTCTGTGCAAGTTTGGGGGAGACTGCACCCCGCGCGCTGACGCCTCCCCGGGAGGGACCGGGCTGGGGCCTCCCCTGCTTATCCGTATGTGAGGGACCCCACAGGGCCAGGGCCTGCTGCAGGAACCTGGTGGGGCTGCTTGACCCTGAGGGACCCCTAATCACTGTGTTGCCAGGGAGGGAGCAGTGGCTCCACTTTGGCTGGATAAAGCTCCTGCCTGGGGGAGGCTGCTGAGTGGGCAGGCCCATGCCAGGGGCTGCAGGCTGTCCTTAGAAGGGAGTCTGTGGCCTTGCTCACATGCAGCGGGGTAAGGGGGTTCAGGCTGGGTCTTGGCTCCTGTGGAGGTGAAGTGGTACAGGGCACAAATGATGCAGATAAATCAGTCTAGTCACATCGTTTAGACTCGTTTAGACTGGAGCTGGGGACGGGGGGAGGGGAATGCTGCCCTCCAGTGCGTCCCCCCGAGATCCCTAGCTCCTGCCTTGCCCATTACTGTCTCACCTGGGCTTGTCCCTGAGCACCGTGACCCCCTGGGCTCAAGAGATCCCTGTCCCACTCGTGCTGGCCGCTGCTGACTCCCTGTTTTCTCTGCAGGCAGCCGGCCCGCGGCAGGCTCTCCATGAAGCAGGAAGCATAGACGAGTGGAGGAAAAAGGAAGAACCAGCCATTCTCTCCTGGGCAAGACCCATCCACCAGCGTTTCCTTCTGCCCCTGCTGTGCCCCCCCCCACCCCCACTGGCTTCCAGCCGGTGGAACCTGTGTGAGTCCAGGGATGGGCCACTGGTGACCTCAGTCTCAGCACCCGAGCCCCACTGGCCACACCATGAACCTCCAGGCCCAGCCCAAGGCTCAGGGCAGGCGGAAACGTTGCCTCTTCGGGGATCAGGAAGCAGCTGCCAAGGAGCAGCCCCCACCCCTGCCAGCCCCCAGCCGCCCCCGCCCCCACAGTCCACCCGAGTGAAGGAGGAGCCTTACTTTGGGCACGAAGCACCCCCGGGGGGCCGCCGCCGTCCCAGCCTGTGGAGTTGCCGCCTGCCAACAACCTGACACTGCTGAACTCGGTGTACGGGCCTGAGCGCAGCACGGCCGCCATGCTGTCCCAGCAGGTGGCCTCCGTCAAGTGGCCCAACTCGGTGATGGGCCCGGAGCGCGCAGGGGCGCAGGGGTCAGCGACAGTGGTTGGCAACAGCAACCGGCCAGCCTCCCCCCCACACCCGCCTGGGGCTGCCACAGCCTGCCGCTCTACGGTGCACCCAAGGGGAGCCCACACCCTGGCCTGGGGGTGTCCACTTACTATGGACACCCAGAGGCCCTGAAGCTGGAGAAAGGAGGCACGCCGCAGCTGGACCGCTATGGCAACGCCGCGGCCCATGATGTCCCAGAAGCTGCCGCTGGAAGTGGGGGCAGCCCCAGGCACCGCTTAACTCTTTCCATGTGGCCAAGAAGCCTGCGAACCAGACGCTGCCGCTGCAGCCCTTCCAGCTGGCCTTTGGCCACCAGGTGAACCGGCAGGTCTTCCGCCAGGGCCCGCGCGCCTCCAACCCCATGGCCGCCTTCGCACCCCAGAAGCAACCGCAGCCGCAGCAGGCAGCCACCCTGCCCCAGATGCAGCTGTTCGAGAACTTCTACCCCTGCAGCAGCCGCCTCGCAGCAGCCCCAGGACTTCGGGCTCCAGCCGGCTCTGGGGCAGCCCCACCTTGCCCACCACACCATGCCCGCCTACCCCTTCGCCCCAACCCTGACATGAACCCAGAGCTGCGCAAGGCCCTCGTGCAGGAGACGGCCCGCCGGCGGCACTACCTCAGGGCCAGATCCCTTTCCCCGCCGCTCCGCCGCCTCTCCAAGGAGGGGGTCCTGCCCCCCCACTGCCCTGGAAGGGGCCAGCACTCAGCCCGGGCACGAGACCGCCAGCAACCTTTTTCTCCATCACTGGCCCCCGCAACAGCTGCCCCCGGACCCGCTGGGGCCACACCCACCCGGAGGCTCTGGGGTACCCCGTGGAGCTGAGAGAGTCCCAGCTACTGGCCGATGGGGAGAGACTGGCCCCCAATGGTCGGGAGCGAGAGGCTCCGGCCCTGGGCAGTGACGGAGCTTGCGGGCAGCGGGAGCAGGGGACTGCGGGCAGGCGCTGCGGGCGGGGTGATCCAGAGCACACGACGGAGGCGCCGGGCGTCCCAGGAGGCCAATTTGCTGACGCTGGCGCAGAAGGCAGTGGAGCTGGCCTCGATGCAGAACTCAAGGTAAGCGGCACACGGCCTCGGCTGCAGCTGTGGTGGGGTGGGGGCTGTGGGGCACGAGCCCAAGCCCACAAGGACAGTATTTTGGTTGGTTGTTTTTTGACCGTGCCTGGCGAAGCTCAGGGGTTATTCCTGACCTTGTGTTTAGGAATCTCTCCCGGCAGGGACTATATGGGATGCCAGGGATAGAACCTGGGTTGACCATGTGCAACGCAAACGTCCTCCCCACTGTACTGCCACTCCGGGTCCCTAAAAGGGCAATTTTTAAAATCTATGGGAAAGAAATGAAACCTCCCCTATGATATTTTTGGGAGTTAAAACAGACAAACAAACCAAAAAACCCCCAAATAAATAAAATATTTTGGGGAGTTCTGAACTCACCCGCCAGCAGAGTTTCTTCATAGGTGCGTCCACCTATGAAGAGAGAAGGTGGGGTTTGCACGCATACAGGGTTGGGGGCTGGACCGTGCCCTCCGTAGTGTTCTGTCGGCCGCTGAAGGATGGGGAGTAGGGAGCGAGATTACTTATTATTTGCAGATCTAGTATCTGGAAAGATCAGAAGTAGCTAAACGGGTGATTTTACTCATCAAAATGCATCGGACTATAATTAAAAACAGGTGTGTTTTGTTGCTTGGCCGTTATCCTGCAACAAAGTTCATTTCAGAGACCCTCGAGGATGGTGGGAAAGAGTGAACCAGGCACCTGTGTTGTAGTTGAGTTTTCCTAGACTTCATCACATGGCCTCCAGATGACAGAGGAATTCTTTCCCATTTTATTGTGCTGAAGGCCTTTTCTCTGATGTTTGAGGCGAATGTTTGCCCCCTCTTGTGGGCGGTGGTGGGGTCTCAAACCCACCCCACCCCGGGTCATATGTAGCCGTTGCAGAATTGCCCTGTGCCCCTGGACAGCCTGATTCCCCAGCCCCCACTGCCTGGGAATTATCTCCCCTTCTCTTGCCATAGGTCCCATGCTTGCTTCTGCATTTGCCTATTTTGATGGGCTACACTCTGCCGTGCCTACGGCTTACTGCTGGCTCTGCTCCGGGATCACTCCTGGCAGTGCTTGGGAGATCATATATGGTCCCAGGGACTGAACCCAGGGCCTTGCTCATGAACTTGATCCACATCTCCCAACTGTTTCAGCATGAAAATGTGTCATTCTATTGCCTCCTGACTTTATTGTTTTGTTTTTAATTTTGGGTCACAGCTGGTGGTGCGCAGGGCTTACTCCTGGCTCCATGCTCAGAGTCACTCTTTTTTGCTTGTCTCATTTTGTTTTGTTTTGGCGCCATGTTCGGCGATGCTCAGGGCTTCCTCCTAGTTCTGCACTCAGGAATCATTCCTGGCAGTGCTCAGGGACCATATGAGGTGCTGGAGATAGAAGCCAGGCTGGGCTGTGCGCAAGGCAAGTGCCCTACCTGCTGTGCTGCGGCTCAGCCCCTTCAGGGGTCACCCCTGGGAGGTGATGTCAGATATGAGACTGGGGTCGCTGAGTGCAAGACAAGCACCTTTGTCCCTGTGCTATCTCTTTAGCCCAGATTACATGCCACTTGCTATGTAGAAAACGCATGTAAGTCACTCTAGCCTGAGATGGCCTTGGAGGCCCCAACTCCAGGCCGTCCTGGGAGATTGGGCAGAAGGCTCTGAAAGGGATTTGGGCCCGAGGGCAGTAAAAAAGGTGGTTGGGAACGGTCAGGTCTTTGGAACCATTGTGGGCCTCTGAGGGCCCAGATCAGAAGGGGTGACGGTCCTGGCGCAGCAGATTGCACTAAACATACTCAATCTCCACCTCTCCAGGATGCCAATGGCTCTGAGGAGAAGCGGAAGAGCGTGCTGGCCTCCACAACCACATGTGGGGTGGAGTTTTCTGATCCTTCGATAGCGGTCAAGCGACCCGAGAGGACAGTGGGATGGTGCCCCTCATCATCCCAGTGTCTGTGCCGTAAGGACCGCCCGACCCGCTGAGCTGGCCCAGACTGGCGGTGCGGAGGAGGCCGGGAAGGGGCGGAACAGAACCCCACGGAACATAAGCCCTCGGTCATTGTCACCGCCGGGCGGTCCACACGCATCCCTGGGGCTGACGGCCCCACTCAGGTAGGCAGCCTGGCACAGGACTTGAGCGTAGCCAGGTGGAGAGCAGACTCTGTGTGTGTGTCTGTGTGTGTGTCTGTGTGTGTGTGTGTGTCTGTGTGTGTGTCTGTCTGTCTGTGTCTGTCTCTGTGTGTGTGTGTGTGTCTGTCTGTCTGTCTGTGTCTCTGTGTGTGTGTGTGTCTGTCTGTCTGTCTGTGTGTGTGTGTGTGTGTGTCTGTCTGTCTGTCTGTCTGTCTGTCTGTCTGTCTGTCTGGTTTCAGGTCATTCAAGCTTTTTAGTTTCTGGTGGGGTGTGTGGGTGTTAGGCTGTACCTGGTGGTGCGTGGGAACCATATATGGTGCCCCGCATGGAACTGGGGTCAGTGCCTTAATCCCTGTGCTAACTCTCTGGTCCCTTAGATCCCCAAGCTCTGATGGGCCCTAATATGACCAGGTACTGGGAGGTGGGGTGTCTGATTTGCCATGCAAACGTGTGTTAGAATGTTCCACTAGGACAGAGGTTTGAGCTCTGTCAGTGTTTGCTGTACACTTTTCCATGCATTTTTTAATTGTGTTCAGTTCTGTTTTGGAGGGACCTGCCAGGCAAGGCTGGCAGACCTGGCCCGCCGGGCCGGGAGGTTCAGTGCTCAGGGCTGGCAGTGCAGTGCTCAGCCCAGCTGTGCCGGGGTCACCAGCGGTACAGCCAGAGACGGAGCAGGGAGGAACATGAGCTGCCTCGTTCCCGACAGGGCGCCTTGCACATATAAGGCATTCGCTCCTGCCCTTTGACAAACCTCTCCAACCCCTATTTTTTTTCTCTTTCTCTTCTTTTTCTGTTTTTGTTTGTTTTTGTTTTTGCCTGGTGGATGGGCCACACCCGGCAGTGCTCAGGGCTTACTCCTGGTTTTTCCCTCAGGGATCACTCCCTGGCAGGCTTGGGACCATAAAGGGTGTCAGAGATGGAACCCAGACCCACTACATGTAAGGCAAGCACCTGACCTACTGTGCTGGCTTGCCCCTGTATTTTAGATCTGAATTATCTTTTTTTTTTTTTGGTCACACCGGCAATACTCAGGGGTTATTCCTGGCTCTGCACTCAGAAATTACTCCTGGCGGTGCTCGGGGGACCATATAGGATGCAAGGGATTAAACCCTGGACGGCGCTCCAGCCCCCTGAATTATCATTTTTATCTTTTTTTTTTTTTTTTTTTTTTTTTTGCTTTTGGGTCACACCCAGCGATACTCAGGGATTACTCTTGGCTCTGTGCCACATGGTCCTGATGGGACCATATGGAATGGGGGTTGTTGGGAGATCATATGGGATGCCGGGGATCGAACCCCAGGTCAGCCACTTGCAAGGCAAACGCCCTGCGTGCTGTGCTATCCTTCCGGCCCCTCAATTTTATCATCTTGAAGTGCTTATTTTTAATCCTTAGAAATGTCTTTTGCCTTTTTTTTTTTGGGAAATAAAAATAAATAAGGGCCAACCAGCAGTGAGGGGTAATGTATGATGGTGGGATTGACCTGGGCAGCTCCCCTTTATTTATGGAACTCTGAGTCTTTGTCAACACATTTCTTTTGGCGTGTGTGGGGAGGGGATGGAATGGTTGGGGTGTGTATTTTTTCCTATTTTATTCGGTTTCAGTCTTTCTGTAGCTTTCTTTTGTCAGTGGCATATAATTGGAGGTTGTTATCGGTCTAACGACCTTTGTCTTTTAATTAGAGCAGTGATAGAGTTTACAGTCAGTATAATTATTGATATGCTTCAGTTTGACCCTGCCATCTGCATTTTGCTTTCTGCTTACCCTAGCTGGCCTTTCTAGACCTCTCCTTGCCTGCTCCCCACCACCCCCATTTTTCAGTCCTTTGGATAGAATGGAATGGGCCGGTTCTTCTTTTTTTTTTTCTTTTTTTTTTGTCTTTTTGGTCACACCCGGCAATGCTCAGGGGTTACTCAGGAATTACTCCTGGTGGTGCTGGGGGAGGACCATATGGGATGCCGGGGATTGAACCCAGGCTGGCGCATGCAAGGCAAGCGCCCTACCTGCTGGACTATTGCTCCAGCCCCTCTTTCCCCTCTTTATCAATTATTAGTTGAATTTTATATTGCTCTTTTAGTGATTCCAGATTTTTTTTTTTTGCTTTTTTTTTTGGGGGTCACACCCGGCGACGCTCAGGGGTTACTCCTGGCTCTGCACTCAGGAATTACTCCTGGCGGCGCTCAGGGGACCCATATGGGATGCCAGGGATAGAACCCTGGCCGGCATAGGCCAGCCGCCTGCAAGGCAAGACCCTACCCGCTGGGCTATTGCTCCGGCCCTCCAGCTTTTTTTAAATGCTTTTTTCTGGAGGTTTGTTAGAAGTGGTGGGGTCGGGGCCATACCGGTGATGTGCAAAGACTATTTCCCCATATTTCAGGATTCATCCCGGGATCCTGCTTTTGAGCCATTCCTCAATTTCCAGCTGTTTTAAAATCTGGATTCCTATGAAAGAACCAGCATTTACAGAAGGAAATTTATCTAGCTCCTTCTGGTTATTTTTAGTTGTTATTTTTGTTGTGCCGCACGTGGAGCACCTTTTATTGCTTTTTGGTTCTCCTCATATCTTCAAGCTTGCATCTTGGATCATTTACTCCACTTGAAGGGCATCCCTGGAGCAATGGTGATGAATATTGTTAGGTGTTGATTGTCTCAGTGTTTTTACTTCCGATTAGTTCTTGAAGGAACCTTTGCTGGCAGAGAACCTGTGCTTGTTGGTGGTTATTTTCTATAGCACTCCCTCATCTTCTGGTTCCCTTATAGCTACAGTGTTGCAATAAAAAGCCATATTACTACTCCTTTGAATGTAAGGTGACTATTTTATTTTTGAATTGCTGGGAAAAAAGCCATTGTTGTTGTTTTTAACTCCCCTCCCACCTAGAGGTTTTGTTTGCTTGTTTTGGTTCTGGGCGGTGGTGCTCAGTCCTTACTCCTGATTCTGTGCTTAGGAATCTTTTGGCAGACCTCAGGGGACCATATGTGCCAAGGATGGACGTCGGTGCTTACTCACTTTCTTCTGCTATGTTTTCTCTCTTCTTTTTATTTTTTGAAGCACCAGTAAATGTTTATTAGAACTTTTCACCATATTCTATTTTGCGTGTCCATACCATATTTTGCTTGTCATATAATTTTTTTTTTTTCTTTTTTGGGTCATACCCGGCAATGCTCAGGGGTTTCTCCTGGCTCTGCACTCAGGAATTACCCCTGGCGGGAGCATATGGGATGCCGGGATTGAACCGGGCCGGCACATGCCAGCCGTGTGCAAGGCAAACGCCCTACCCGCTGGACTATCACTCCGGCACTTTTTGTATATAGTTTTTCAGTATGACCCATCTTTCCGTTTACGCTTTCCCTTCTTTAGCTATGCTTTTTTTTTTCTTTTTGGGTCACACCCGGCAATGCTCAGGGGTTTCTCCTGGCTCTGCACTCAGGGAATTACTCCTGGCGGTGCTCAGGGGACCATATGGGATGCCGAGGATCGAACCCGGACTGGCATGGGCTGGCCACATGCAAGGCAACGCCCTACCCGCTGGGCTATCGCTCCAGCCCATTTAGCTATGTTTAATATGTTGTTAAGCCCATGGATCAAGTTCCACGGTTTTATTTTTTTTAATTTTTGGCTTTCTGGTTCACATCTGGCAATGCTCAGGGATTACTTCTGGCTCTATACTCAGGAATTACTCCTGGCAGTGCTTGCGGGACCATATGGGGTGCCAGGAATCAAACCCTGGTTGGCCGTACAAGGGTGTTTGCCTACCCACTGTACTAGCATCTGGCCCCAACTGCCACAGTTTGGTTACTTTATTTTTCTAGTTACCTAATTTGGTTCCATTTTAGACTTTCTAGTTCTTTTTTTGCTTTTTTGGGTCACACCCTGCGGTGCTCAGGGGGTTACTCCTGGCTCTGCACTCAGGAATTACTCCTGGCGGTGCTCGGGGACCATATGGGATGCCGGGGATCGAACCCGGGCCGGCACAGGCCGACCAGCGTGCAAGGCAAACGCCCTACCACTGGGCTATCCCTCCCGGCCCCCAGACTTTCTAGTTCTTTGATGGAATTCTCAAACTTCCCTTTTATTTAATTTAAGCATACATTTTTAATTTAAGCATCATTTAAGCATACATTCCTTAAAGAGTATCTGATACTTTCATTAATGATAGCCCTGTGGATTTGTTTCTAATACCTGTTATCCTTTGTTTTTATTTTTGTTTTTGTTGAGACGGGGCACATCCACTGATGATCAAGGGTTATTCCTGGCTCTGCACTCAGGAATTACTCCTGACAGCCTCCTGGGATCATATGGGATGCCAGGGAATCGAACCCCAGTCAGCCTTGTGCAAGGCAAGCTCCCTACCTGCTGCACTAACACTACAGCCCCCAAGCCCTTGTTTCATTCAGTCATTCTTTTTTTTTTTTCTGCTTTTTGAGTCACACCCGGCGACCCTCAGGGCTCTTCGCTTAGGAATTACTCCTGGCTGTGCTCGGGGGACCATATGGGATGCCGATCTGGGTCGGCTGTGTGCAAGGCAGCCTGTGGTATCGCTCGCCTCCCTAGCCCTTGTTTTAAAATCACGTCTTCATGTCTTGTATATCTGATTTTTTTTTTAAATTCAAGGACATTATATAAGAAGTTAGAGCGATGATGTCTGGATGTTTCCTCCCAGAGAGAACCATCTTTTGCACCCTACAGGTCACCTGCAGCACCAGCCACCCTGAATTGGTTTCATTTTCATGAGACGTGATGATTAGAACTATTACATGTGAGGGTTCACCTAGTCCTTATTCCTCATCACCTATAGATCCCCATTTCCAGCCTGGGAGTTCCTTTTAGCCCTTGTCTGTGGGCCCCACAGCGCCAGGCATTTCCCTCCAGTTCCATGAATTGCCCAGAATCTTTTTTCAGTCTCTGCCTTTTGGTTGCCTGTCTCAGTATTTGCATCCACCTCTAGGGAAGAACAAGCCCAAAGCTGGCTTTCCCTCTGGGCTTTTCGCTCTTCTGGGCCCTGGGTCTTTCCTTCTTTTCCAGCTGTGACATTGCCAGGCACACAGTTTACTGCTGAGGGGTGGATTTCTAGTTATTCTCCACTGCAGTGACCCACCTCTGTAACAGTCTGGGAGCTGGGGCGGGGGGGGAGGAGGAAGAGGGAGGAGGGAAGAGGGAGGCCTGTCCTGAGCACTGTAGCCTGGCTGCTCTTAAGCTCTCTTCTCCATTAGAGGGAACATTTGAAGGGAGAGGCTGGAAGCTAGAGGGGGCCCTCGGCAGTTTGTCTGAACAGCCACACAGCTCACCCTGCCCCATTCGTAGAAATGGCTGCAGAAAAGGCCAGAGGCTCGTCCACCTGAGGTCCCAGAGCCAGTCATGGGATTTAGATCTGATTCCCTGCCTGGGAGTATTTTCCCAGTCAGGCACAGAATGGCCACGGCCTCATGAGGATTCAAGGCCTCTCTGGAACGTCTTCTGGGGGAGAATGTCCACTGTTCCGCGTACTCTTGGTCAGTAGGGCCAGCCTGGCCTGTTGGCTAACTGGAGCCCAGGGTGATGATCTGGGTGTTGCTCATGCTTTTGAGAAGACAGAATTGGAGCCAGGAATTTGTCGTCCCTCCCAACCCTGCCTGCCTTTTCCTGCCGCTTGGGGACAGAGGGAGCTTGGAGGGCTAACCTGGGTTACTTATGTGGTCCAGCCTGGGAGAGCAGGCTCAGACTCTGAGAACAGAAGAAACAAAGCGAATCCGTGAGGACAAGACTGTCCTCTTATGCCTGTGTGGTCCCACGCCCTGCCACATCTTGAGGGCATAGTGGGTTGACCCTCTAAAAGCAGAGCCTGGAGTTTGGATAATGGTAGCAGCCAGTGTCGGCTAGGATTAGCCAAGTCCCAGCTGCCGTTCTCAGCGGTTGGCATCTGAAGGTTCATTTTTCCGTCCTCGCCATCTCCTGAGGTAGGTGCTTCTTCAAGTAGTGAGGCATGGAAAGGTTCTGTGATTTCAGAGTGGACATGGATCCCAGCTCAGCCTCCTTGCCCGGAGCCTGCCCTCCACCTCTCCCTTTACCTTTGGCATTTCTATTCTTTTGTTTTAATTGCTTTTGGGACATACCCAGCAATGCTCAGAGGTTACTCCTAGCTCTGCACTCAGGAGTTACTCCTGGCGGTGCTCAGGGATTGAACCCAGGTCGGCCGCATGCAAGGCTAGTGCCCTAGGCCCAGCATTTCTGCTCTGTTGAAATGCAACATGAGTGGGTGCTAGAAACACCTCAGTCATCACACAGTTGATTTTGAGTTAATTATTGGTCATTAATATTCAGAAGTCAGTGTGTGTGTCTGTGTGTGTTTGTGTGTGTGTCTGTGTGTGTTTGTGTGTGTTTGTGTCTGTGTGTGTTTGTGTCTGTGTGTGTCTGTGTGTGTGCGTGCACACCTGTCCCCCTCTCCCAACCGTACTTTTATAGTCTGGGAGCAATGGTGTGTGTGACATCTCCTCTCCGCCCCATCCTGGTTCTCCTCAGACCCTGGTCAGCAGGGACCAGTCCTGTCCCTGGAGAGAGGATGGAGGGCTTTAGTACCTGTGCCCTTTACAGGTTGCTGTGTATGTTTTGGGGCGTGGGGGGTGAAGATGAGGCTCCTCAGTGTCCCCAGGACATGGAGACCGAGCGAGGTCTCTCCTCCTTTCCTTCCCAGGCTGAAGACATGAGTGCGCGGCTGGAAGGGGGAGCCATCGGTGCGGAAGCCGCGGCAGCGGCCCGAGCCCCTGATCATCCCCCACCAAGGCTGGCACTTTCATCGCCCCTCCCGTCTACTCCAACATCACCCCCTACCAGAGCCACCTGCGCTTCTCCTGTCCGCCTGGCCGACCACTCCTCGGCGGAGCTTCGAGCTGCCCCCCTACGCCGCCCCCCCATCCTCAGCCCCGTGCGGGGGAAGGCTCCGGCCTCTACTTCAATGCCATCATGTCGACCAGCAGCGTCCCGGCCCCTCCCTCCCATCACGCCAAAGAGCGCCCACCGCACCCTGCTGCGCTCCAGTGAGTGAGCCCCCCGCACCCTGGGCTCTGTCCTCTGGGGAAGGCGAGAGCACTGGCTCAGGAGCACACGGGGTGGTAGAAGGGAGTCGGCCCAACTGCTTTGGGTTCCAATCCCCCTACCACCGTGTACTGCTGGGTCCCCCCGGCAGGTGGCCGCAGCTCCGGGACCACCGTTGCTGTGGTATTTAATGGAGGATATTACTTTAGCCCATACGCAACTAATTTTTGATGGCAAATAGCTGTTTCCTCTGTTTCAGCCCTAATGGCTGCCTTGCAGGGCTGTGGTGGGGGTTCAGATGCAGGAACACATGGAAAGCATTTCAAGTCAGGCCTGGTGCCTCATGTTCGCTCTTAATACGGGGCAGACGGGTCTTCTGAAACTTGTAAACAGCTGTTTGGTCCAAGGGCAGGCGTTTTGGGTCGCCTGGGTGGTGAATTGCTGAAAAAAAATGCTGCCCACTGCACAAGAGGACCCATTTGCTCTGAGAACTGGGGTACTCCTGCCTCGGGGACTGGGAGGACTCTGGAAATCAACCCCCAGCACCTTAACCTCTGACCCGCACCTCATCCGTGCATAGCTCTCCAGTGCCCCCTGGTGTCCACAGGCAAGAAATGGTCCACCTGGAGCGGGCCAGCTTTGGGCCCTCCCACTTTCCCTGGAAGGTTCAAGCTTCCCTCCCTGCCTGGATTGTGCAGGAAGAAGTCAGCTGTGTAGAGTCCAGGTTGGCAGCAGAAAAGAGGTCCGTCTCTTGACTTTATCCGACACTGAGGGCTACGGGCGTACATAGGACGCTTTGGTCTGATCTAAAGAGAAAACAGGGTCCCCCGGCAGCTCAGGAGGCTGCGTTGCCACATACCAGCTTGGGACCTGAAAGCCTGGCAGACAATTCAGCAGTGTAGGCAATGGCGGCACACTCCTAGCTGCTGCCTGCTCCTAGCCTGAGGTGAGGAAAGCATTGAGGAGAGGGTGGGGCTAGGGCCGGAGGCGGGAAGGGTGCTTCGCTGGGAATGGAGCAACGAAAGGCCTGCAGGTTGAGCCACGAGCAGGGCCTCGCCCAAGGGCCTGCATGGTCCGAGGCTCTTGCATATGGCGACCACGTGGCCAGGCCGGGAATGCCTCCCAAAATGCCTCCAGCAGAGCTCAGGTTGGTAAAAGTGCCAGAAGGAGTCCGCAAAGAACAAGGCAGTGTTAAAAGCTCAGGGCCACAAAGAGAGTACACAAACATAGTTTAGGCCTGTCTTCGCGTGTACTTGTAGCCTAGCCAGTTCTCTGGAGCTGCACAGGGGTCCCCTGAGCACCAACAGGACTGATCCTTGAGTTCAGACCCAGGAGTATGCCCTGAGCACTCCCAGGTGTGTCCCAAAAACTGAGGCCCTGACTTCCATGCTTGGCACTGTAGGCGGGGAGAGCTACCTGGGGGATGGGGAGGGGCGGGACTTGAGGCATCAAAACAAAAGATTAACTCAGGAGGGAAACCTAGGCAAAGCTGGGAAGTGGATGATTATGAAACAATGATTCTCTTTTGCCCCTTTGCTGGTTTCAGCCTCTTCAGTGGCGGATGAATTCCCTGGGGGGCTCGTCACAGTGGTGACCAGAGGCTGAGGTTTCTTGTGTGCTAGGTTCTGTGCTCACCCCTTCCCATGAGCCCTAGGAAGTGTATAGTGACCCTGCTGCTCCGCAGGTACCTCGTCCCTGACAGACCTCCCAGCTGTCAGTCTCCGAGGTCTTCCTCTGGTGGGGACCCTCTCTGTCACCTTTGCAGGTCTTCTGCATACAGAGAAGCCCGCTTAGATGTTTGGGGGCCTGGGAGGAAGGAAGGGGTGTTTTGCTTTGGGAGAGAGGGTGATACCCCGTTCTTAACCTGCTCTTTGTCCTGCAGATAGTGCTGAAGTTACCCCACCTATCCTCTCTGTGATGGGAGAGGCCACGCCAGTGAGCATCGAGCCGTAAGTGCAACCTGGCCTTGGTCTCGGGGATCAGGGTGGGCTGGGAGCTGGGTCGCCCTGAGCCTTTCTGTCTTTGGGTGTCAGTCCTGGGAAGTGGAAGTACCGCTTGGCCTCGGTACTGAAGTGTCTCCGCTGAGAGAATCTCGGGTTTGTGAACTGCCCTTCCCAGGCCCTGCTGGGCCTTGCTTTGCAGCAGCATCTCGCTGCTCTGGGCACCCCCAGATTCCCTGCATGCAGCTGAGACCAGGCCGTGCCCGTCTGCCTCTTCCCCACCTCAGCCCCTCCTCTCTCCCCGCCCATTCCTCCCCTGCAGGCGCATCAACGTGGGCTCCCGCTTCCAAGCAGAAATCCCCTGCATAAGGGACCGGGCCCTGGCAGCCGCTGACCCCCACAAGGCCGACTTGGTGTGGCAACCCTGGGACGACCTGGAGAGCAGCGAGAGAAGCAGAGGCAAGGTGAGAGGACGAAGGGCAGCTGGTGGAGGTGGGCTGGTGCCCACCCCGGACCAGCCCTGAGAGCCATTCCTGTTTTCTCCTCCAATCCAGTGGAAGATTTGCTGACAGCTGCGTGCTCCAGCATTTTCCCTGGGGCTGGCACCAACCAGGAGCTGGCCCTACACTGTCTGCATGAGTCGCGGGAAACATCCTGGTGAGACAGCACCCCCTGGTGGAGTGGGAGGTCTGGGGGCGTCTGAGTCAGGCTGGATTTCAGTAGGCAGAGTCTGGCCAAGGCAAAGGGTGCGGCTTGACAAAGGGGACCCCTAATTCCAGTCTCTAGCAAAGACTTATTAAACTTTGTTACCCCTTTTCACACAACATACAGCTGGGTACATAGGTGTATAATATATATATCACTGTATCACTGTCTTCCCGTTCATCATCCATTTGCTCGAGCGGGCCCCGTAACTTCTCCATATGTCCTGTCTCATGCTAGTAGAGCCCAAGGGCATCTGCTTGCTCCATGAACATAAAGAGCCTCAATCCATTCTGGAATGAGGTCTGTAATTGTTACTGGTATTTGGCATATCAAATACAACACGGGTAGCTTGCCAGGCTCTGCCGTGCAGGTAGCATACTCTTGTAGTCATCTCTAAGTCCAGTATATATATAATGTATATATACTTTATATATATATATATAATAGATATACAGGGGCCAGAAAGATAATATAGTAGGTGGGGTGTTTGCTTTGCAAGCAGCTGACTTGGGTTTGGTCCCTAATATCCCATATGGTCCCCCAAGCACTACCAGGAGTAATTCCTGAGTACAGACCTAGGAGTAACCCCTGAGCATTGCTGGGTATGACCCAAAGAACAAAAACAACAAAAAGATATACAAGTATGTATGGGTATATATAAAATAGATATACAAATCAAACATACTGATAATAAATCTTAACTTAATCTTAAGGTACATTTTGAAACTTTTTTGTTTTGTTTTGTTTTGTTTTGCAACCCTGTGTGGAGTTGTGACACAGTTTAAGAAACTCTCTCTCTTGCCGGAGCGATAGCCCAGCGGGTAGGGCGTTTGCCTTGCACGCGGCCGGCCTGTGCCGGCCGGGTTCGATCCCGGCATCCCATATGGTCCCCGAGCACCGCCAGGAGTAATTCCTGAGTGCAGAGCCAGGAGTAACCCCTGAGCATCGCCGGGTGTGACCCAAAAAAGCAAAAAAAAAAAAAAAAAAAAGAAACTCTCTTCACCGCCAGGAGTGATTCCTGAGTGCAGAGCCAGGAATGACCCCTGACCATTGCCGGATGTGACCCAAAAAAGAAAAAAAAAAAAAAAGAAAAGAAAAGAAACTTCGCTCTTGGGACCAGAGCCAGTCCAGTGGGTAGGGCGTTTGCCTTGCACACAGCCGACCCAGGTTCGATCCCGGCATCCCATATGGTCCTCTGAGCATCGCCAGGAGTAACCCCTGAGCATTGCCAGGTGTGACCCAAAAAAGAAAAAAGAAAAGAAAAAAAAGAAACTTGCTCTTGAGGGCCGGAGTGATAGTACAGCAGGGGAGGGCATTTGCCTTTACATGTGGCCAACCCAGGTTTGATCCTCGGCATCCCATATGGTCCCCTGAGCACCACCAGGAGTAGTTCCTGAGTGCAGAGCCAAGAGAAGAGTAATCCCTGAGCATCACTGGATGGCACCCAAAAAAGCCTAATAAATAAGTAAAATTTAAAGAAGCAGCAGCTCCCTCTCCAGTGCTTCCCAGAATGGACCCTCTGGCCTGTACATTATTCTTCAGAGCCCGCCCCTGCACCCCAGTGTCTGGTTCAGGTCAGTTGAGTCCCCACTGAAGTGCCCAGTCCCTTGGCAGCTCCATTCCTGCCGCACTCTTATCCCTCAGCCATTCAGAGGGACTAAAGAGCGTGTCCAAGGACCTTTGCCATCGGGTTTAATCCCTGATACCACATGGTTCCTCCAGCTCACACAGGAGGCCACTCGCACTGCACGGGTGACCCAGATCATCAGTAGCAGCAGCCCTTCCTCAGGTCCCTTTGAGCCGTCAGCCCAGCTGACCAGTATTCAACAGGCGGGGCCCTGGGAATTTCCCACCAAAGAAGGAAGAAGCAGCGGCTAAGTGCTGGGGTCCGAGGAGCTTCTGGCTCGTGGTGCTGCCGCCCGGCCTGACCTTCTCTTCAATCCCTTTTCAGGAAACACTGAACAAGCTGCTACTGAAGAGGCCCCCTGCGGCCCCACAACCACCCCCTGGCAACTTATCACTACACAGGTGAGTCTGGGTGAGGGATTTGGGGGCTCTGGGTCTGGCGCCTCGCTTGGGGACTCCGGCCGCTGATGCTCGGCTTAGGGCGTACACCCAGGCCAGGCCGAGGGAGGGCTGGGGAGGTGCCACCTAAAGAGAGAAGCCAGAGGGGCCGGAGCGATAGCCCAGCGGGTAGGGTGTTTGCCTTGCACGTGGCCTGTCTGTGCCGGCCCGGGTTCGATCCCCAGCATCCCATATGGTCCCCCGAGCACTGCCAGAGGTAATTCCTGAGTGCAGAGCCAGGAGAAACTCCTGAGCATTGCCGGAGTGTGACACAAAAAGCAAAATAAATAAATTAATTAGATAAAATAAAGTGAGAAGCCAGAGCCAGAAGAAACTGGCTCCAAAATAGGAGAGCTCTGGCAATCCAGCTAGGACCAGACCAGACTCAAAGCCAACATCTTAGGCTGGACCTCAGGCTGGGCATCGGGTGCCAGGCACACAGAGGGCCAGGCCCCTTTCTGGGCACTGCACTGTAAGACTGACCACGCAGCAGCCCCAGATCCTGGTGGACTGACACGTGGCCTCAGTACCCGGCATTTACCAAGGTTCTGTGTGTCATCTCACTCGGTCTGTAGCCAGCAGTGAGGCACGGCCTCTGGGTCATGCCCATTTCACCAGGGAGGGGTGTTCTAGGGTCCAGGTCTCAGCTCAGACTTCTGCACTCACCGTCTTCCCCCACCTCACTCCCGTGCCACCTTTGCCCCGTAGGCTCTGACCAGTGGAAGATGGCGGAGAGGAAGCTTTTCAATAAGGGCATCGCCATCTACAAGAAGGATTTCTTCCTGGTGCAGAAGCTGGTGAGCTGCAGCTGCGTCGGGAGGATTTGGGGCCCCTCTGCCAGTGGGTCTGGGCGGCTGTTTTCAGGGCCCCTGCAAGAGGCAGTAGGGGGTTGGAGAGAGTGTGCAGGGGGCTGGTGGCCTCTCTGGCATGCGGCCAACCTGTCTTTGATCCCAGCAACACGTCCCCCAAACCCTGCCAGGTGTGGCCCAGGACGCCCCTAGGCCCAGATCACCCTTCACATCACGGGACCCGAGTAGCACCACATGCTAGGCCCTTGCACTGAACCACCAGCTGACCTAGCCGGGAGGGTCCCCAGGCCTCCTTCGCCTACAGACGCCTTTCCCCACCAACCTCAACCCCCCAGATAAAGCAGTTGATCAGTATTGCTAAGTAGCTACGAAACAATCTTTCACACAGAACCCTGCAGGAAAGGGAAATATCAGACCTTCCTCCTATCTGGTGTGAATTCCTTATCTCCCCTTAAGGTAGTGTGGCCAGGCCCCAGCACTGAGCCCAGAGAAGGCCTGAGTGGACATCAGAGCCAGTAGCGTCTAACTTAGCGACCTGATGTGCGGGGAAGTGATGCAAAGGGCCAGAGCACAGGCCTGCATGCAGGACCCCGGGCCCGTGGGGTCCCATGAGTGCCCCTGGCATGGTCCCAGAACAAATAAGTGACTTGCTAAGGGACACTAGTAGGAAAAGGGCTGCAGCCTTCGGTGAGGGGCACCGAGCCGGTGTCCATGTGACTCACCTGGGACACGGAAGGGGCTTTCGCTCACTTCCCCTTCTGAGTGATTCCGCGGTGGAGAGGCCGAGCTCAATTTTCCTGGCTGGAGCTTTTCCTTGGGAGGGTCGGGGGCTCTGCAAGCCACGGACTTGATTCCTGCAGCCGTGACTTACATCGTGGGGCCTTAGTTGCGTAAACCTTTGAGGGAAACAGGTGTCTACAAGTGCGTTCTTTCCTCCTGGCTTGTTTGTGCTGCGTTGGTCAGGAGATCAGAGAATGCTGATTTTCCTGCGGGAGCTGTTTGAAGGCAGCTTCTACCGCTGTCGGGCCATTCCCGGCAGGGACATGGCTGTGATATTTGCTGAGGTGCCTCAAAGCGCGTCACACAGAGAACTTGATTGATGATGCTGGGAGAGGAAGGGAAAGCCTACCTGCGCCCTGAGTCATGCATTTGTGACTTTGCCATTCCTGCATGTGAAGCAAGTAGGGCCCAGAGGGCCTCCCTGCACTCCCTCGAGGCTGGGAGCCTGAGGGAAGTTGGGCAGAGTCAACAGAAACAGCCTCTATAGGGGGAGGTAGCCCAGAGCTAGACCACATAGGTATATGTGCTAATTTTTATATAAAATCATATAAATTAGGGAAGTTTGGATGGTGCCCAAACCTTCCCCCACCCCCACCTTAACTTTGTTTTGACCAATTTCAAACTTGCAGAAAAACTGGAATAGTATAATGAGTATCCATTTGCTCTTGGTGTAGACTTACCAACTACCATTTGCCACATTTTGTTTTTTTTCTGTCTCCATTACATATAAATTTCCACATATACCTATGTGTTTTGGAAAGAAGTTCGTTCCTTCTCTTGCTTAACTAGTTAAAAGTGGGCAGGAGAGATAGTATAGAAGTTAGAGCATTTGCTTCGCATGTGGCTGACTCGGGTTCAATCTCCTGCACCCCATGTAGGTCCCTTAAGCCTGTCAGAAGTGATCTGTGGGGCCGGAGCGATAGCACAGCTGGTAGTGCATTTGCCATGCATGCAGCTGACCCGGTTCAATCCCCAGCATCCTATATGGTCCCCGAGCACCGCCAGAAGTAATTGCTGAGTGCAGAGCCAGGAGTAACCCCTGAGCATTCCCGGGTGTGACCCAAAAAAGAAAAAAAAAGTAGGAGTGATCTCTGAGCACCGCCAAGTGAACCCAAGCCCCTCTCCAACCCCACCTCCCAAAAGAGAAAGTGGGCAGGACAGAGCAGCACAGACGGCTCTTGCTTTGCATGTAGCCAGCCCGGGTGTGAGCCCCAGCACCGCAAATGGTCTCCGAGATCACCAGGAATGATCCCTGAGCACAGAGCCAGGAGTAAGCTCTGGGCATTACCAGGTGTGCCGACCCCCTCAAAAAAAAAAATTAAAAGCATGTTACAAAAGTCATGAAATAGAACTCAGATACCTCAGGAAAAAACCCCAAACCCAAAGCTGTCCTCTTAGAAAGCAGCGGCACCGTTATCAGGCCCAAGGAACTAAAGCTGATGCAGAAGCTGCAGTGGGCAGCGCCCGTTTGTTTCTAAACGGCTCTGTACTGCCCTCTGGGCTCTGCTGCTCCTCGTGAATAAAGCGGAAGCTGCAGGCCACGGGCCCGGCGGGAGTTTGTGCAGAGCGGGAGTGAGGAGGGAAGCTGGGCATTTCCTGGCTTGCTGGATTTTGTTCGGATCGTGAGATCCGAACAACGTGGTAGTGAGAAGAGGATGCAGTTTCCGGGCAGGTGAGCAGGAACGGGGACTCTGACCGCACTTTTGGCTTCCCACCAGATCCAGACCAAGACTGTGGCCCAGTGTGTGGGGTTCTACTACACCTACAAGAAGCAGGTGAAAATCGGCCGCAACGGGACTCTGACCTCCGGGGACGTGGATATAAGTGAAGAGAAGTCGGGCGCAGGAAGAGGTTGAAGTGGATATTAAGGTGACTGCCTGCGCTGTCCAGCTGCTGGGGTGTGGACAGGGCCAGCTGCCAGGGCTGAGGCCCCAGGAGTCCCTGGGCTTGTGGGTTCTCCTCTCCGACCCGTGTCACAGTGGTTCAGAAACAGCGTTGGACTGTTTCAGAACACTGGGGAATTTTCCTCAGTCCTGGCACCAGGTCAGTTACTGTCCCTTTTCTAATGCTGTTTCCCAGACTTTAGTCATTCTTATATCACCCTTATGAGTTCTGCCGTATCTGCCTTCTGCCACACGTCACCATTACTTGTCATGTCCATATATCACTCATGCTACGACTTAATCTCTTTCTTTCAATCAGCTCATTTTGTGCTCATAAGGCAAACACTCACAGTCATAAATAGGCCATCATTATTGTTTGTCATAGAAGATACTGGTTAAATTATGAAAACCAGACAAGGACCATTATTCAACTCTAGCGAGATAGTCTTATCTTCCAAGGCTCTGAGACTGAGGCTGTCCTCTCTTTCAGACAGGAAAAGCAGGGGCCAGAGAGGGAGCCCATCGGGGAGGGTGTTTGCCTTGCATGTAGCCTACCCAGGTTTGATCCCTGGCATCCCATATGGTGCCTTGAGCACTGCCAGGTGTAATTCCTGAGTTCAGAGTCAGTAGTAACCCCTGAGCATCTCTAGTTGTGACCCGAAAAGCAAAAAATAAAACAAACAAACAAACAAATAAATAAATGAATGAATAAAAGACAGGAGGACCAGGGGCCAGAGCAATAGCACACCAGACAGGGTGTTTGCCTTGCACACGGCCAACTCAGATTCCATCCCCAGCATCCCTTATGGTGCCCTGAGCACCACCAGGAGAAATTCCTCAGTGCAGAGCCAGTAGTAACCCCTGATCATTGCTGGGTATGACACAGAAACCCAAAAAAAAAAAAGACAGGAGAAGCTCAAATGACACACAAACACCAACTTGAGATTTATCCTGGACATAAAGAAGGATTGGAAAAGAACTGAGAAAGAGTTATTTAATTCTCTATCTCTGTATCTGTTTAACATCATCTGGGGCTTGTGTGTCCACAGTGTGTGAGTCAGGGGAGCTTTGGTCCCCATTATGCAGATGGGAAGGGGTGGAGACAGAGAAAGTTTTTTCTTTACTTTCTTTTTTTTTTTTTTTTTTTTTTTTTTGCTTTTTGGGTCACACCCGGCAATGCTCAGGGGTTTCTCCTGGCTCTGCACTCAGGAATTACTCCTGGCGCTGGCGGTGCTCGGTGGACCATATGGGTTGCGGGGATCGAACCCGGGCTGGCATGGGTTGGCCACGTGCAAGGCAAACACTTGACCCGCTGGGCTATCGCTCGGGCCCTGAGAAAGCTTTTCTGAGGATAGAGAGATAGTCCAGCGGGTGGGGCACTTGCCTTGCACGTGGCTGATGTAGGTTCAATCCCCAGCATTGCATATGGTCCCCTGAGCCCTACCAGGCATCATCCCGAGTGCAGAGCCAGGAGTAAGTTCTGAGCACAGTTAGGTATAGCCCTCAAACCTAAAAAATTCAAGAAACAGGCGAAGTGAGAGTACAGCAGATAGTGCATTTGCCTTGTATGCGGCTAACTTGGGTTTGATGTAAGGAATGCATACAATCTGCCAGGAATGATCCCGAGATCAGAGCCAGGAGTAAGCCCTGAGCACCAGTAGGTATGAGTCCAAAACAAAACACACACACACACACACACACACACACACACACACACACACACACACACACACACACACACACACACACACCCACACACAGCAAAACATTACAAGGACCCTTTAGAACTAAAGCTAAAGGCTGCCGCCTGACCTGGCAGGGCCTCCCTGTCCCTGGCTTAATGTCAAATGCTCTGTCTTGTCCAGAGATGCCCCTGGACTCAAGACTCTCCTCTCTCCCATGCCAACTGGCCCTGGGAGGGTACAGGAGGTCATGCTGGGCCCGCTCAGCCGGCCAGCGCATGGAGCAGGGCCAGAATCAGCGCGCTCTGGCAGCGTGGCTGAGCTCTAGGCTCATGGCCCTCATTCTTGTCCCCCATAGACTTCCCAGAAGTTCCCAAGGGTGCCTCCTCCCAGAAGAGAGTTCCCAAGTGAAGAGAGGCTGGAGCCCAAGAGGGAAGTAAAGGAGACCAGGAAGGAGGGGAGGAGGAGGTGCCAGAGCACCAGGAAAGGGGGAACAGGAAGAGGGGCGAGAGCGGCGGCGGGCAGCGGCTGTCAAGGCCACACAGACACTACAGGCCAATGAGTCGGTAAGTGGGACCTGCCTGGGAGCCTCCGGGCCCAGAGGAGTGCCCTGGGGGTGTGGGAGGGAAGACAGAGCAGGAAATCCCTGCCTGCCGCCGCACGGTGTCCTGCAAACTGGCTGACTCCATATTAGCTTTTGTGGTGGATAGTGTTATCCTGCCCATTTTACAGATAATCAAATGGGGGGCCAAGGCAGGTATTAGCCAGCCTGACTCCAGAGTCTGCTGTTAATTTTGACACTAGGCTGTGTCTGTATCTGAGACTCGGAGCAAAGGCGCTGTAAAAGCCCCAGTGTGCAGGGCATTAGGGGAACATTCGTCAGCTGGGCTCTGCCAGGCCTCCCCTGTGAGTGCTTCATTCCCGGACAGGAAGGCCTGAAAGACCCAGAGCGGTCCCGTCCCTCATGTGTGTTGTCTGCAAAGTATTCTCATGTTCATTCTCATTGAGCCTCACAATAACCTGTGTTAGGTGTTCGAGCCCCTCTTTGCAGTTGGAGGAAACTGTTCTGACACACTTACGACTTGCTAGGTCTTACTGTGTGTTCTCAGACTCCTAGGACAGTGTCGTGCAGGAAGCAACACAGACCGGCCATAGCTGGCCGGGAGAGTGTCTCCCCTGGGATCTGTCAGGAACTCCACCAGGCTGTGTGTGCCACACATCAGTTTTCTCCCTCCTTAGCTGTGCTCTGCGTGTACCTTCCATCTGTCCAGTTGGATTCTCTGCCCTGGGCTGGTCAACTCACTGTCCTTGCTTAGAACTTCTCATGACCCTCGGTGGTGGAGGGGATGGGGTCCCCGACCTGTGGCCCGTGCACACAGGAACTGAGCACAGCATCTCCGGGGCTGTTCCAGGTGTCCTGCTCTTGGCTCTGGCATGTCACCAGCTCACTGCCTGCACGTCTGTCCTTTTCTGCCACCTTTAGTTCCCTGAGGGCAGGGGACTCCTACTGGTCACCAGTACCAGGCACCACACGAAAACACGGGCTTCATCTAATGACCTGACTGGACTAAATGACAGGAAACATCCCGTGTGTCGCTAATCAGACACAGAAGCCCCTGGTCTCTGAGCCGGCAGCAGCAGCAGCTAGGCCGTTCCGAGGACTATGTGCCCCATAAATGTGGGCACCCTGTCACAGAAGGACCGAGCCAGGGGCATACAGAGGATCTCTGGCAGGCTAGAGTGACTCGGAATTTGACTTTCTCCCTCTCCCTGTCTCAGCTTTCCTCCTTTGATCCTTCTCAGGCCAATGACATCCCTCATCCTCCGAAGCCATGAGCCCAATGCCCCTGGGTCTGCGGATCTCCAGGCTTCCGAAAAGCCAAAGGAGGGGCCAGGGAAGTCTCGAAGGGCGCTACCTTTCTCAGAGAAGAAGAAGAAAACAGAGACATTTAATAAGATCCAGAATCAAGAGAACACGTTCCCTTGTAAAAAATGTGGCAGGTAAGTTGGGGGGCCTGGTTGCCATGGAGACCGAGAGGGGACCTTGACTGAAGGGGGCTGCTTCCCACTGATTTGTGCAGAGCTTTTCTAGTGCCTGAAGTCACTTGGTAGCTTTTGAAAAAAGGAAGATGGCGTTGAATCTTCTAGTTGAAGGGTGGGATTGGTTGTGTAGCATGAACCAGTTAGGAAAGGTTGAGGAGCATGCGTGCACCTGTGCGGCGTGCACAGACAAACACACACACACACACACACACACACGGTCTATCTCTCAAACACACAGTCTAGCTCTCATACACACAGTCCAGCTCCCTGAGAGAGCACACACACACACACACACACACACACACACACACACACACACACACACACACACACCCATCCCTCGTCTACACAGTCTAGCTCCCTGACAGGGTTCCTCCATGGCACATTCACAGGCACGAATACACACAGGCACATGCACACACAGGCACGTGCAGTCACAGGCATGCACAAACACAGGCACGCACTCGGGGTCCCTGGCAAGGAGGCCAGTCTCTGGCGTGAATGCCCCCTTGCTGCCCGCAGGGTGTTCTACAAGGTGAAGAGCCGCGAGTGCGCATGAAGAGCCACGCAGAGCAGGAGAAGAAGGCGGCAGCACTCCGGCAGCAGGAGAAAGAGGCCGCAGCCGCGCTGCCGCTGCCGCAGCCGCAGCCGCCGCAGCCACCACGGCCAGCGCCTCCCCGCTGCAGCCGGCCCTGCGGGAGGAGAGCGGAGGCGGGCGAGAGGGGCTGATGCCCAAGACAGGCGCCACTCCCGGGTCTCCCTGGCCTTGGCTGCACCCTGGGACCTGCAGAGGGCATCAGGAGAGAGGACGTGGACTTTTCTCTGAAAAGCAAATAAGACAATAAAGTAAACAGTTCTTTTATTTATCAAGGCCCGGGAGCGGTGATCGAGGGCTGTAGGAGCCAGTTCTCTTTGCATTCGGTCTGCCGGAAGTTGTCCTTTGCTTTCTCGAGCCGTGAGCGCCCCTCAGGAGGGCCTCCAGCCGCCACTGCCGCTGCCTCTCAGCAGGACCGCTGCGAGCCTCCTCCCTTCTCTGCGCCGCCTTTCCTGGGTCACCGCAGCAAGCCAAGCACAAGCCACCTCGAGCATCAGCCCTTCTTGGAGAACTGTAAACGCTGCAAAGGTGCTGCCCCAACCCAGAAAGAGAGAAACTCCTTCGAGTTTGGTGGGGCGGACCCTGTCTGAGAGTGGCTCAGCCTCTCCACTGCACAAACATGTCCAGGCCGCAGCTGCTTGGGAGAACCCCTTGGCCACCTCCTCCTCGGAAGTGGGGTTATCAGAAGGCCGGCGGGGAGAGAGGACAGTTGTCTTTACTGCGTGCTAGTGGCCTTCCTGGGGCTGGAATTCTTTCTCTGCTGTCTGGGGAAGGGACCGCAGGCCCCACATGGCTCCAGCGTTCAGGCTGCTGGAAGGGCTGTCCAGATGATGGGAGCTGCAGGCCGAGACCCAAGGGAGCTGGTCGGGGGCTCTCCAGCCATTTGCCAAATCACTGAAAGGACCCTGGAGACTAGAGGGAGTTCAGTGGGGACCACGGGTGCCATTTCCTGTCTGCTGCTCCCCTCTCCGTAGCTGCTGCTGGACCCCACCCAATTCTGTGCTGATTGCTGCAGCTAAGCCCCACCCCACCCTCCTGTCCGCATGCTGGAGATTTCTGGATTCTTCCCGGGAAGGCAGGGGGTCTCCTTACCAGGTTGGACTGGAGCCTTCATTCCTTGCCTTGTGTCATTTGGGAGCTATTTATTTATTCTTAATATTTAATTTTTTTTAACATCCTCTCAGGGACCAGGGGCCTCCTGCACTTCAGAGGCCCAAGTGCATTTATCCCCAAACCAGGCACCCTTGACAACTGCTCCCCCACCCCCCCCCCACCTCCCACCCTCACCCCATTCCCAAGGCCCTTTGGTTCCTTTGCTCTGGAAGCTCTGCCACTAGGAATAATTTAGCCCTGACAGAGATGCAAAGATGGAGGACCCCCCTCCCCCTCCCTCCAAATCCCCAAAACCACAAAGTCACACAGACTAGCGGGTGCCAAAGGGGCAGGGTGGTGGCTAGGAGCACCTTCTAACCCTTGCCAGAGGGGCCTGGCTGGAAGCTGGAGGTCTGGGTTGTTTCTGGCTTGAAAGATCCATATTTAATGTGGAGTCTGGCTTCTGGAGGCCCTGCCCTTGCCAGCCCCATAGGAGGACTGATACTAGCTACTTGATGTAGCTACTCTACTTTAGTTGCGCAAATAAAAGCATTTCCGTGAATCCGAGAAGGATAGATCTGCATGGTAGGAAGAAGTGCTCTGTTGCCTCAGGGCAGGCCGGGAGCTGGGAGGGGCGGGAGTGTGTATGAAAACTACTATCAGGAATTTCTCAGCATTCATTATGCATGCTGTGGGTCTAGAGGACCCACCCCAGCTCCGGCTGTGGGGGTAACCAAATTCTTTCCCTGACTTGGACGGCCACCCAAGATCTCCAACTTCCCAGTTCTTTTCTCCCAGTGCTCCGGGAAGTCCGCTGCCTGGGGTGCCCACACGCAGGTGGGCAGCAAACCCAGGCCCTCTTCGAATGTGTCCTTTGAGTGCCTTTACAGCTTAGCCCCAAAGTGCTACTTACGTTCCCAAGTTTGAGTTTTTGGTTTTGGTTTTGTTTTCCTCCTATTTAATCTGTATTATTTTTTCAGGCCCCTATATATGGACTTGTGGTAGCAGAAACCTCCCACTCTCCTCTTCCGAGCTTGCGGAGACCAGACCAGGTGAATTTAGAGGGAAAAAAATCCAGATGGTACCTCTCTCTGAGGCCCACCAGACAGGCGCCTTACGCTAGAAGGGTTTGTGCTCGAGGGCGGATGTCTCTCCCTGCGCCGCGTGTGGGTTCTTGTGTTTCTCAGCATCAAGCTGTGGTTCAAGTGGGTGCAGCCTTAGAGGTGGGCGTAGAGACCCTTCATGGTGCTTCTCCCGCCAACGCGGACTTCCTCCGCTTGTCTTTTTTTCTCATTCTGTTCACAACTGTTGCTTTATGAACAATGACGTGACAGACACCTTCAGCTTTATAATCCCCCACGCCCTCTGGCCTCTAATAGTCTCCATCAACACTCAGATAAGGGCATGGAACTAACCTAGTGCCTGTGTTCCTGGACCTTTCCTGAGGTCTTAACCCCCCCCCCCCAGACGTGCTTCAGCCTTGCACCGTCCTCCACGCCTTCAGCAGCCCCCCCAGCTAAGGTACACCCCCTTCCCGTCTGCCGCCCTATCACCACCCCTGACACAGAGGGTCTTGTGCTGCTTATTTATGTCTAAAGGGATCCCCTATATTTAACTGCCTCAGTGACCTAACCTCTTTCTTCTCATGTGCCAGATGTTAAGATGGAGGAATCCATCAAGTACTCAGGCCTCAGCTGTTTAAATAGGTCTTTACTGGGGCTCGCGTTTCTCGGACGGTATTTATTACCAGACTGGCAGGTCTAACTCCTTGGGTTTACAGGAAGAATGAATATTTTTATAAAACAATTGTATGTCCTCCTCATGTTCTATGTTAATATTTGCCTCTAACAATTTGTAGCTGTTTCCCCTTTTCCTCATTGGAAGGCCTTGGAAGGGGAAGAGCACAGCAACAGCCTGGACAGTGTAATTATTGTACAGATATTTTAATAGCATATAAATAAGTATATTTCTTTTATTTTGAAAAAATCAGACACTGCCTTTTGTGTGTTTGCTGCCTGTGGCACCCTTTTTTAAAGACTGTTACATATTAAGATAGTGTACATATATATAAATATTACCTCCTTTGCTGTACAGTTCTGATAGACCAGATTGAAGATTTTATTTTTTGTGTGCTTTTTATAAAAAAATAATAATAATACACTAAAGAAACTCTTGCTGATGTGATTGTAATGTACCCGTGTAACTTATTTACTTTTGGATGTTCTTCTGTATCTTTAAACCTTTTATTAAATAAGGTTTCAGAAACTCGAGTTGAATGCTTTGTTCTGGGAGGGAGATATTTCACTATCTGAGATTGCTTAAAGTAGGTCTTACTTTGCTTGCAGGCCATTGCGGGACATTTTATTTTTTATAATTTTTTTCATGTTGGCTTTTTGGGCCACACCCAACTGTGCTCAGGGCTTACTCCTGGCTCTGCTCAGGGGATGGCTCAGGGGAACCATTCAGACATTGAACCCAGATCAGCTGCATGCAAGGCAAGTGCCTTAGTGGCTGTACTCTCGCTCTGGGCCACAGCAGGACATTTTAAACCATAGGATTCTGTTTTAGCCCCTTGTCAAAGATGCCCAGGCAGGAGGAGTAATATAACAGTGCTTACTACAGTTCCTATGTTACTACAGGGGAGTGGCTACACAGATTACTGATTAGACTTGAATCTTTTTATAAAAATATTTGGCCTCTCAACTCTTTCTCCCACAAAAACCGGTCAATAGCACACTCCCAACATTTTCATTTGGTGAGGATGGAAGTGAAAGCTCGGAGCGCAATCAAGTAGCACAGGGCGCTGCCATGCTGGAGGGTATTTCCTTTATTTGTTTATTTGTTTATCTATTTATTTATTGCTTTTTGGGGTCAGGGGTTACTCCTGACTTTGCACTAAGGAATTTCTCCCTGCGGTGCTTGGGGACCATGTGGGAAGCTGGGGTCCACCTTGTGCAAGGCAAATGCCCTATGTGCTGTACTACGCTCCGGCCCCCAGGAGGGTATTTTCACTCACGGCATATGGCAGGATGAGAGAAATCTGCCTAGACATACTCATTTTCAGCAATATCATCTCAAAGCCACTTGAATCATGTTTTAAATACTATGCTTTGTTTACGTATCTGGAAAGTGAGAGAAAGGAAATGCATCATCAGAGAAGTCTGTGCCACTTGCCCTGCGTTTGCACCGTGGCAACTGCTGGACCCCACGGCCTGCCAGAGGAATGGGATCTTGCGTCGTCCTGGTTACGGTTGCCATGGGTACACTCAAGCCGACGCCGGCGCGAGGGGCGGGGCTGGGAGAGGTCCCGCCCCGAGAGAGCCCCACCCCGCTGCGGTGCTGTGGCTCGGCTGTCGCGGGTCCGACTTGCCGGCTGGCGCGCTGCGTCACTGCCGCTGCAGCCAGCACACACGCGCTTCCCGGGGGCTCTGCCCGTGCTGCCCCCCCCCCCTCTGCTGCCTCCCCCCCCCACATCCCCGCCGTGCCTGCGCCCCGCTGCCCGTCTCTGCCCAGTTGCCCAGAAGGATCCCGGTGTGCGTGCAGCGTTGTCACTCCGGGGCTGGCCCGGCCGCCGCCGCTGCAGTCTCTTCCTCCCGAGCCTGCACCTTCTCTGCCCAGCAGCCCTTCCTCGTCCTCCAAGGCCGACGCGATCGTAAACACCCGATAGACCCTCGGGCGGCGGCCAGTGCCGAAGCCCTAGCTGCGGAGGGGCGCCTCGCCCAGCAGCCACAAGCCTGCGGCCTCTCCAGCCCTGCGCCTCCGGCCTCGGCCCCCCACCCAGCTGTCAGCAGGTGGGCAGCCCCTCGGACCGATGGCGTTGGCCGCGTGACGGACCGAGCGACCCCAAGACTGCGCCCGAAAACGCGCCCCCAGGGACGATTGGTGGGCAGCGCAAGGACGAGAGCGGCGCACGAATTGTACGCATAAGTTAGCCTCTACCTGGCATATTGGGGGGGTGAGGGGGCGTGCCTGGCATTGTTCTAGGTGCCCGGGGGCCCCAGACGAGCCGTCCTTGTGGAATCTGGCCCTGGGTAGTTGAGGAAATGGCGATGACGCTGTTGGAAGACTGGTGCCGGGGCATGGATGTGAACTCCCAGAGAGCGCTTCTGGTCTGGGGATTCCGGTGAACTGTGGCGAGGCTGAAATCGAAGAGACCCTCCAGGCTGCCATGCCCCAGGTGCCCTATCGAGTGCTGGGGAGAATGTTCTGGAGGGAAGAAAACGCCAAGGCAGCCTTGTTGGAGCTCACGGGTGCTGTTGATTATGCCAATATCCGCGCGGAGCTGCCGGGGAAAGGAGGGGTTTGGAAAGTGATCTTCAAGCCTCCCACCTCGGACGCGGAGTTTTTGGAAAGGTTGCATCTCTTCCTGGCAAGAGAGGGCTGGACCGTGCAAGATGTTGCCCGTGTCCTTGGGTTCGAGAACCCCGTCCTAACCCGGTGGCAGATATGCCAGCAGGGATGCTGAACTATATTTTAGACAATGTCATTCAGCCCCTGGTTGAGTCCATCTGGTACAAGAAACTGACGCTGTTCTCCGGGAGGGACACCCCCGGCCCCGGGGAAGAGACCTTTGATCTCTGGCTGGAGCACGCGAATGAAGTCATACAGGAGTGGCAGGTGTCTGACGTGGAGAAGAGGCGGCGGCTGGTGGAGAGCCTGAGGGGTCCAGCCGCCGATGTCATCCGAATCCTGAAGACCAACAATCCTTCCATCACCACCGCCGAATGCCTGAAAGCTCGAGCAGGTGTTCGGGAGCGTGGAGAGCTCTCGGGATGCGCAGGTCAGATTTCTCAACACTTACCAGAACCCGGGAGAAAAATTATCTGCTTATGTCCTTCGTCTGGAGCCCCTGCTGCAGAGGATGGTGGAGAAGGGGGCCATAGATAAGGATAACGTGAACCAGGCCCGCCTGGAGCAGGTCATTGCTGGGGCCAGCCACAGCGGGGCCATCCGCAGGCAGCTGTGGCTGACCGGGACAGGGGAAGGGCCGGCCCCTAACCTCTTCCAGCTGCTGGTGCAAATCCGAGAAGAGGAGGCCAAAGATGATGAGCAGGAGTCTGAGGCTGCACTCCTGCAATTAGGCCTGAAGGGACGCTTCTGAGTCCCAGACAAAGGGCTTCGTGCAACCCACCTCCATCATGGCTGCCTGTGTTTGCTGTCTTACAGGTGTCTCTTACTGCTATAAGGACTAGGCCGTGTTGTTTTCTGGGGAGGGACTCAGGTCCCATATTCAAGTCACATGTGCAAAATGTCAGTTGCAAGCAAGCACCCTGAGCTGCTACAGTGCCAGTGAGTAGTGCCACTTACAATGCCAGGTAAAGGCTTGGAGACATTCAGTGCAAACTATCGTGGCAACCTTGGTTGTGAAAAACGTGAACTTGTGACACTATCAAGGTAATTGCAGGTTGATATATTTAGAGCAAGGTTTGGTTAACATAGGAAGTGCTTGGTAAAAATATGAGCTGATCCGTTGTTTCTAATACTGTGAAGTTTTGGTGTGTGCATCCTCTAAGTTCCTAATTTATATTAATGAAAAGAAATGTGAGCTTCTTAGATATTAGACTATCTGCAGTGCAAATTTCTCATTTTGCATCTAAACATATGGATCAGTTTAATTAAAAAAATTCTAATACTACAAAATGTAAGAAAATGACAGAGCTGTGTAAATCACAACTTTCCACTGTGTAAGATAAAGATATGAATAAATTGCAGGGGGAAACTGATAGGAGTATTACAGAAACCATTCCCCATGTCAAATTTGGACAGTGAGTAGTTCTTGTTCATGCTGGTTCTAAATGTTCTAAACAAGGCAAAATGAAGTTATCAAATATATGTATACAAATAAAAATATTTCTAAACTGTGTTGTCTTATCAATTCTGTTATGAAAATTTCAGTGTGATCGTTTTTGCATCCTCTTAGATAACTTCTAGTATTGTTAAGAATTTAAAGTTTTACATCATATGTGGTAAGTTTAAATTGCAATCTTTTTAACATTCCATTTTTTGATATTTCCTATGAGACAAATGGTAGGCTAAGTAGGCATACATACAAACCATAAAAGGTTAAAAAATCTTGGTTTAGAAAGCAATCTAGCAATACTTTTCTCCTCTTAGAAATCCCTTTTCAGGATTTACATGATAATCCCTAAATGTCTGTAGGGCAAGCCACAATGTGTGTGTGTGTGTGTGTGTGTGTGTGAGAGAGAGAGAGAGAGAGAGAGAGAGAGAGAGAGAGAGAGAGAGAGAGAGAGAGAGAGAGAGAGAGAGAGAGAGAGAGAGAGAGAGAGAGAGAGAGAGAGCTGCCCTCTGGCTTCTTGTGAGGCTCTATTGGGATGGCGGGGGAGTCCGCCTTCCCTCCTGGACGCCTCATGATCAGCCGAGCACAGGGAGAGCCTGTAGCAGCTCTGCCCCGTGTATCTGCATACAGTATCCATGTATACTGCCCTCTATCAGTGAGATGAAAAAGTATTATCAGTGAAGTCTAATGCTGACATGTTCTGAGGTTTTTCTGTACACTCGTGTCCTCTGCCCGATCCTGTCTGTCCTCTCTCCATCGACATGCATCTTCACATACCTGCCCCCACAGATGCACAAATCTTCCTTAGCCCCAAGCATATTCCCACACCACCCCTTCACATCACTTCTTCCTGTTCCCACAGATTGTACATACCCTTCACTCCTCATAATGTTGTATTCACACATTAATCCTTTTTTTTGTCTTTTTAGGGTCACACCCAGCAATGCTCAGGGGGTACTCCTGGTTCTGCACTCAGGATTTACTCCTGGAGGTGCTCAGGAGATGCGGGAGATTGAACCCAGACGCATGTAAGGCAAATGCCTACCCATTATCCTATGCTCTGGCCCATTTATCCCATCTTTGTCTCAGCACTTCATCATAGACATACTTGCCCACTCAGTTCTCACACACATGCTCTACCATCACACACAACCACACAAGCACACACTCCTTTAATTAATAATAGGAGGGTTCTTCCCTTTCCCACCAATATGTTATAGGCATCCTCATATGTCTATGCACAGGGGAATACCTTCTGTTTGGCTTTTGGGCCACACCTGGTGCTCAGGGCTTACTCCTAGCAGTGCTCAGGGGACCATATACCATATAAACATAGAGTACCAGGTAGGCCATGTGCAAGGCCTACTTGCTGTACTACAGCCCTGAGACCTTACCTTTTTGTTTTAGGGGTGCCACACCCAGCAGTGCTCAGGGCTTTCTTCTGGTTCTGAGCTCAGGGATCACTCCTGGCAGGCTCAGCAGAACCATATGGGGTGCTGGGGCTAGAACCCAGACCTGCAAGGCAAATGCCCTACCTACTGCATCATTGCTCTAGCCCTTACACTTTTATTCATTCATTCATTCATTTATTCATTTATATATGCATGCTTTTTTGGGTCACACCCAGCATTGCTCAGGGGTTACTCCTGACAGTGTTCAAGGGACCATATGGGATGCTGGGGTATGGACCCAGGTTGGCTGTGTGCTAAGCAAATGACCTACCCACTGTACTATCACTCCGGCCCCTACACTTTTTTTAAATGCTGCATATTTCACAGACTTTCAGGAGGGATTTTTTTTTTAATTGTATGTGACAACTCTTTATATAATACAAATACAGGATTTTAGTGACTATCCTCTTACAAGAAGCAATGAACTATTACTACCCATGATCTAAGTAGGTTTCTTTTTTGTTTTTTGGGGGCCACAGTCCTGAGCTCAGGGATCACTCCTAGCAGGCTCAAGGGACCACACGGGTGCCATGGATCAAACCTAAGTTGTCTGTGTGCTACCGTTCCAGCCCCGTTTTGTTGTTTCTGAGCCCCACATAGCGACACTCAGAGGTTCAGGAATGAGGGAGTGAAGCTTGCCAGCTGGGCTTGGCATCTCCCCGGACCCCAAAGCCATTTTTCTGGGTCACACCTGGCGATACTCAGGGGGTTACTCCTAGCTCTGCACTTAGAAATTACTTCTGGCAGTGCTTGGGGGACCATACAGGGTGCTGGGGACTGAACCTGGGTCAGCCGCGTGCAAGGTAAACGCCCTACCCACTGTATAGCCCCAAAGTTCTCTTTTAATAAGAAAACAGCACCAATTGTGTTCAGGGAAATGTTACTGCCCTTGCTGGCTCCTTCCTGTCTCTTCTGAATCAAGGGGCTGAGGCCAGGTATATGGCGTCAGTGGTAGAGCACAGCCCTGTAGAGCACAGCATGCAGCACACACTGGTGAGAACATGGAGAACCACAACCTGTTTCTCCGGCAATAACTGAAAAACTGAGAGGAGTAAGGGGTGGGGGATAAAAAATCCAACATCAGGATATTCTGTAATATAGAGAATGCCTAGCAGCCAACTTTGGTCTTGGACACTTCCAGAAGTAAAATAAAGCAAGCAATGGTTAAGAAACGGCTGTCCCTGGACTGTCCAGATTCTTAATTATTTAAAAAGTTGTCAATTTTTTGAAAAGGTCTTAATTATTTAAAAAAGAAAGATTATCGCTGGTTACAAAATGCCGAAAACACCCAGACAAATAGCAGTATCTCCCCCTTTCTCATCATACACACAAGCCGTGTGGACTGTTCCCTAATTCTGAATTTCTGTAGTGCTGAGTACCCCCTGGAAATTCAGTTAGTCTACCTCAGCTAAACTATGGTCCTGTAAGCCAAAAAAAAAAAAAAAAAAAATACAAATTAATTTTTTATAAAATAACACAATTTATTACTATTTCAAAACAAGTTTCACAAAATAACATTCAAAAACTCACATTTCTAAATAATTTAACAGAAGTTTAGTCATAAAGTCATGCTACAAAATTCCTGCATATAAAAGATTATTACCAAAGTATTAATGGATGTTAAAATGTTCTCTGAAGAATGGAGTTGGTTCAAGAAGACAAAGATGCCGGAATGATGCTCATGAGCGGCGTGGGAGGAGCAGCTGGCTGGCTGCTGGGGCTCTACAGCTATCGACTCATTTGCCTTAACAGAATTGCTCCCTCCACGCAATAGCACCTCAGAGGCAGGTACCCTACTAAGTAAGCAGCAACGAATTTCCCACGAATGTAGGTAACATTAGCTACAGCTTGATTTTGCCAACATCTCAGTCTGTTTTTCACTTTCTGGTTTGGGGCTACCACCATCTCCGTGCATCTTCATGCATCACCATGCGGCATCACTCCTGGCTGCACTAGGGGTCTTGCAGTGCCAGTATCCGGCCTGGGCCTCTAGCAAGCAAAACATATACGTACTCGCCCACTGAGTCTCTCTCTGGCCCCCCAATTTGTTTTTAAAATGGAGGTGTGGGAAAGCAACTTGCCGAGTAGAGGACTCCTCACCCAGAGAAATGACACAAAAGACGATCGGGTCAAGAATCAGGGAAATTCTGCTGTCAACAGACAACTACTGCTGCTTCTGTGGGCTGAGCTTGAGCAAAGACAATGATTCTCTCATATGCACATGCAGGCGAGGTGTTTACCTATCTGCCCTTTTGGAGTAGTTTTCACCAACATCCAGTTCATAATTTTAAAGTGCAATCTACCGAAAAATAGAAGTTCACTCTCCCTCACCCCCTTGTTAAATTTGCTAATCCATAATTTGGGTGGCTGTTCCCCTCTAATTTGCCCAATATGGGAAATTAACTAGAATCCAGTTATGACTTCTCCAAGTAGTGAGTGAAAATTTTTCTCAGGTCAGAAAAAAGCAAGACTCAGTTTAATTTTTTCTTTTCAGTTTTCTTCCTTGGCAGTCACCAACTTATAAAAGTAAAAAATAGACTTATAGATTTGGGAATTCTAAAAAGTTCCGTGACCTTTTAAAGCATATCCCTTAACATCTTTTATTGCACCAAAATTCTGACTCTACCAAAAAAAAAATCATGCTAGTGTGAAGATAAAATATGTTCAAATTAGTGGAATCAGAAGCACCTACTCTGCTATCTTGAATCTTGTTTTATAGTTAGTTATTTACATACACATTAACAACCTCAATAAAGAAAATGTGTCAAAGGAATTAATTTCTGGCAAAGAATAATTTTTTTTTTCTTTTTGGGTCACACCCAGCAATGCTCAGGGGCTTCTCCTGGCTCTGCACTCAGGAATTACTCCTGGCGGTGCTCAGGGGACCATATGGGATGCCGGAGATCGAACCCGGGCCGGCACAGGCCGGCCGCGTGCAAGGCAAACGCCCTATCCGCTGGGCTATCGCTCCGCCCCCAAAGAATAATTTTAAAGTTAGCAGTAAATACAATTAAATTCACTATGAACTGAGGGTTAAAATGCAGCTAGAGGGGCCAGACTGATAGTACAGCAGGTAGAGAACTTGCCTTGCACACTGGCACCCCAGGTTTGATCCCCAGCATCCCGTACATCTCCAGGAGGGATTCTGAGTGCAGAGCCAGGAGTAACTCCTGGGCATTACTGGGTATGGCCCCAAACCAACGCCCCCAAAAAATGACTACATATGATCACTTCTTAGATATTCCCCCTTTTATTTTTTTAACAAATGATTAAATCAAATATCTTAAGAACCTAATCTTTTTCCATTTAGTCATAAGACGATTCTAGATGACAGACAAAAACTACCTTTAATTACTTCTATGTCACTAATTCTAAGTCAACAGTTAAGACTCACTTCATATTCCTTCTCTTTATTACTTCAGGCCACTGATGAAAGTCATCAGAGCAGCATCTATTCAAGTCAAAGTGTCTCTCTCCACATAAGAAATCCACTTTAAGTCTTTATACCACCTCCAGGTTCTGTTTGCCTTTGCGGACTGGATCAGGCAACTGCACCAAAGCTACTGACGAAACCACCACATATTCTCAGATCACATCCAAAATCAGTGTCTCCACCACTCAATTGCTTAGATGGCTTCCAAAGTTTATACAAGAGTTTTCTGTAATGACTGCCACGGCTTGCATTATTAGACTACAGACAAGGGGCCGGAGCCATAGCACAATGGACAGGGCGTTTGCCTTGCATACGGCCAACCGGGTTCGATCCCTGGAATCCCATATGGTCCCCCGAGCACCGCCAGGAGTAATTCTTGAGTGCAGAGCCAGGGAGAAACCCCTGAGCATTGCCAGGTGTGACCCAAAAAGCAAAAAATAAAAAATAAATAAATGAAATAAAATGAAATAAGACTATAGACAAATGTTCAAAAAAATGGTAATCCATTTTCTGAAGTATACTCAAAAGCTAATCTTTAGAGACAAAGCGAAAACTGTCAGAAAGTTAGACTATGTTGATAATGAGAGGAAGGCTAAGAATCACTGACCTAAAATAAAAAAAAGTCTTAAGAAATAAATGCTGAGACCCTGTTGAAAAAAAAGTTGATCCTTCCAGTCCTGGGTTTCTTATGCTAAGTGAAAATTATAAAATGAACCTTTCACAAAAGGAAAAAATACATGGCTTTCCTTCTATCCATGATTATGAAACCTATCACCACTCATAGAAAAACTCAGGTGACATAAAGCAACAGAAAAGGAAACTGGCCCTGGAAAAAGGGATGTTGGTGTACCACAATGGTCCCTCCCAGGAATGAATCCGGCCCGCCTTTCACCCTGGCAGAGGATCGCTGTATCTGAAGACACTTTTGGTTTAATAACTAGTTTTTGTTTTCGTCTCATAGATGGCAGTGCTCAGGGATTATTCCTGGCTTGGTGCTCCCTTCTCGAGGCTCAGGGGACCATATGTGGTGCTGGGGATCAAACCAAACTGGCCGCATGCAAGGCAAACACCGTACCCACTGTACTCTCTCTCCAGCCCTGGCTGTAACGCTGAACAGACGGTTCTCAGGCATTTAGCTACTAGAAGCCAGAGATGGACTAAACAGCCTATACCACACAGGACTGCCCCTCACAACATTGCATAAGCCAGCCCAAGGCTGAGAAACTGGTTTAAAGGAACTAATTCTATTAAACAAAGAGAGTACAGAAAACGTAAAAACTGTTTAGGATCTGGACAGCTTATACACTAAGAATAGGGAACTTGAAGAAACTGAATTCCTTCATAGATTAAAATCAAATTTACTGTGAAATAAAATATGCTCAGGGCTTACTCCGTGCTCAGGGATCACTCCTGTGGGCTTAGGGGCCTATACAGGGTGCCAGGGATTAAACTCAGGTTGGTCGCGGGCAAGGCAGGCTCCATACGCTCTGTACTATCTCTCCAGCACATTCATATACTCTTCTCTCCTACTTCCAAACACATGGACTTTGACCTTAATTCTGTCAAAAAGGATGCATAGAAGTTATCCCCAGTATTTGTTAAGCTGAATACAATATAAATTTTCTATGACATGGTTACAGAAAAGCACCTTACTGTTCTCTGAGAACTACCAGTGATTAGGAAATGAGAACAGAAAATTAGTTTCTGTACTACAAATTTCAGAAAAAACAAATACCAATACCATAAGCCATCCTACATATAAATTCAATACGAAGCTCTCCATCTCTGTTATATTCACTTCTGTGGTAACTTTTTAGGAAACACGTCCATCCTTACACAGCAACACGACTTTAAGCCTGCCCACCAGACGAAGGACTAACCACAAGCAGAGAAGATCGTCTTTCCTCTTAGCTTGTGGGCCTTAACCCACCACCAAGGGAATGAAGGTTCATTGCCTGGAGTTCACAAAAAAGAAAAGCCCAGAAAAGATTCCTTCCAACCAGTTAATAAGAAATAAAAGCTGAAAAGGTGTTGGACTCATTTTTCCTTCACTTGTGTTTAGAATTGATTGTCAAAGCAGTGGTCCCTTTTGATCACAGTGACTTACAGAAGGCATATTAATTCCTACTCAAAAGGCAGCCGAACACTTTTAAACTCAGGACTATCTCTGCAATAATTTTTAACACTGGTCTCCCCAATTCTACATAAGTACATGGGGATACAGGAATCAGCAGCCACTGTCTGAGGGACCAGGCACCATTTAGCAAGGACCTGTGACTTCTTTTCCACAATCAGTGCTTTCATTGTGGCACTAGAAACTCCATCTGGTCACTCACGACCTTATCTTGCAGTTTCCACTAGTATTTTTTTCTTCTATGAAAAATTCTAAACTCTGCATCATACTTTTTCTTTGCCATGTTTTTCCTCTGGTGGTGGGGTTTGGACTCGGGGCCTCGCTCTTGCCAAGTGTGTGCTTGGACACTGAGCGCTGTCTCCAGTCACTTCTTTCTAGCTTTAGCTTAAGTCACCCACAAAGCTTCACAGCGAGGGAGGCAACCTTCACGAATACTGCCATTTGTCTTGCATCCCAGAGTAATACATCTCTCTCCCCTCAATAACCACGTACAAAATTCAGTTTAAGAGCTATCTTAGTACATCTCTAAAAATATTTTCTGAAACACTAAAATTTATTTGTCAAAAGGTACCAAATCTAGTCGCTAAATTCTATACTACATTTAGGGGGGTCGGACAACACCTAGTGGTGCTCAGGGGCTACTCCTCCACCACACCCAGAGCATTGCCAGGAATCCAACGGGGGCCAACTTCATGTAAGGGTAAGCATGTAAGGCAAAGATAACACTGTGTCTTATCTCTGCTAAATTCTATACCCTTATTTTAAAAATAACTTCTTCCAATGGGAGTGTCAACAGACCAACGTTTCTGGGGTGAATTCTGACGTAAGTGAAAGCTCAGCATTTTGATAAGGCATTCAAAACAACTACTGCACATATATAAACCGGAGGTGCAACATGACCTCAGTATTTGTTATAGGAATGAGTGTGGTAAGTCATTTTACCACTGACCTGGGTCACAGAATGACTGACTGACATGAGGACACAAGCGGCTGTACATGCAAACATGACCTAAATTCCAGCTGACAACGCAACACTTTTTTTTTTTTAAAAAAAACAAGTAAGAAAACAGAACAGGAAATAAGACCTCCGAAACACTGATCTTCTCTATATCACTTCCAATAGGATTTTGGAGTCAAGTGCAAGGCTGCTGCTACAGAGGAACTCTTCCTGCCAGCACCAGCCTCCGAGGCCCGGCAGGACCCATTTGTGCTTCTGGATCACAGAGGTATGAACCGCCAGGAAAGATGGTTTGTAGACTCAACTGGCCATATTCTTAAACACCTGGTCTACAAAAACTATGCAACCTGAACAAAGAGTCGCACTTGTTCCTTTGTTGTTAACACATCTGGGAAGGCCTCAGTAGGCAGCGGTCACGCTGTACATAACTGGGACCAAAGACAACAGCGTAAAGTTTGATGTTTCTAAAAGCGGGACTAGAAGATACAAAATCGGTGCCATCATTTTGGAGGAGAACAACTAAGGCTAGGAATACGGGAAAGCCCTGGGGAAAACCGGGCGGCAGATATGAGAACTATTTGCCCCACACAGCATCTTTAAAATAAACAATCATATAAAACTTATCTATTGTTTGTATGACATTTAAATAAGTTAACACAAAGTGTAAAATATGGTCTTAGTTTTCTTCTTCCTCCTCCTCCTTAATTACTGGGGTACCTAAAATGAAAAAAAAGAAATTCTGGTCATTCTCAACATATTGTTAAAAATCTAAGTGAAAAAAACAGTGTCTCATTAGCCCAAGAAGCATTAAAATGCAGTAGAGTGTGCACCATAATAGAATTTCATAAAAAACTATTTTTGTTTATTTAATTTTTTTCCGGCTGCACCAGGCAATGCTCAGGGGTTACACTTAGCTCTGTACTCAGGACCTACTACTGGCAATGCTCAGGGAACCATAGGGATGCTGAGGATTGGCCCTGGGTTGGTCACATGCAAGGCAAATGCCCTATGCATTGTACTATATCTCTAACATCCCAATAAAATACTACTTTTACTTTGAAAAGCTCTTTCAGAAGAATTCTTAAGTGGGTTAACATAAAAACTTATGAATATTCAGCTCTTAAAATAAGAACTTCAAATAAAAATGCCCATGGGTACCAGGGATAAAAAATAATAAGGCCCGGGCCAGAGCAATGGTCCAGCGGGTAGGGCGTTTGCCTTGCGCGGTCGGCCCATGCCGCCCGGGTTCAATCCCTGGCATCCCATATGGTCCCCTGAGCACTGCCAGGAGTAATTCCTGAGGGTGCAGAGCCAGGAGAAACCCCTGAGCATTGCCGGGTGTGAACCAAAAAAGCAAAAAAAAAAAAAAAAAAAAATTAATAAGGCCCCATTCCATATATTGGAAGGGTGTTGGAGGGTTGGGTGCTGGAACACTGTGTGGCTGAGACCCAATCATGAACAGTTTTGTAATTGCATATCTCACAGTGGTATAATAAAATTAAAAACAAAAAAAAATTATGTAAAAACCTTAGAAATTT